>PVLC010012964.1:0-42925 GCA_004027655.1 Graphiurus murinus | reverse complement strand
AAATAAATAAATAAATAAGTGCTCTACTGCTGACTGTAGCCCTGCCCCAACAACAACTTCTCCTCTTTCTCTTCCCTCCTCTCCTCCTTCTCCTTCTTTATTGAGCCCAAGGGCATTCTATCTCTAAGCTATACCCCCAGCCCTATTTTTAAAATTTCTATTTTGAAACAGGGTCTTGCTAGGTTGATGAAAGTCTCACTACTTGCTGAGGCTGTCCTTGAACCTGTGATTCTCTTGTCTTAGCCTCCCAAATCCTGGGATTACAAGCATGCACCACCACATCTAGCTAACCTTTCATCTTTTTAAGTTTATCTCAGGTATTTTGTTATAGTAACAGAAAGCTAACACAGCAAACCAGGGTGATCAAATACAAAGGGTGAGTGTTCTCTTTTAAATTTAATTCAACAAGATTCTTGCTACCATTCCTCAGTGTACTTACAACAAAGACGGATGCTAAGGTCATGGCCTAGAGGGCTTGGAGGAGTCTGACTAGAATTAGGTCAAGGAGGGTATCTGGTCAGTACAAAGAATAAAAAGACACTTATCTTCAAGGAATGTGGTCCAAAATCACTGAATTTCACTGCTTTTTAGGTAAACACACACACACACACACACACACACACACACACACACACAGAGTTCAACTTCAGGAATGTTAAAATTTTATAAATGTGTCTTAGACTCAAGGAATATATAGTAACTACAGTTTTGTTTTTGAGCCCTTAATACATTGCTTAGTCACATTCAGCTGTAAGTAATTCAGAATTAAGAGAGACTGAAATGACAAGGACCTTTATTATTTAACACAAGAAGTCATGGGGTAGGAAGGCTGCAGAATTCATATGAGAGACCCATTTGACTCTGGTGCTTTTCATCTCCCCACTCTTCTACCCCACCGCACTCCCCTCAGCCGGGCTCCACTTTGGCGGAGGTTATAGTAGCTCCAGGCATCCAGACTTCACAATGAGGGGCTCTTTCTTTCTTCCACCAAGCCCCACCCCTCCATCTCATTGACCAGAGTGTGTCATGCCTATTCCAAGACAACCCTGATTCACTCCAAACTCTATTAGCAATGGCCAGTGTCTGTTTCTCAGGTGAGTAGTATCTGCTTCTGTGCTAAGCACTTTACAGTTGTTCCGTCTGCGATTCTGTACTATATATTCTGCTGAAGGAGCACCTGAGGAAAAGGTCTGGGTGCTTAAGGTATAATTTTGGAAGAAAAGCTTCTGAGATTGGTGTGATGGTAGACATTTTACTGGAAGTTCTCCCCAGACCTATTCATTAGTCTGGATCTGTTTCTCTGCGTACTTCTATAACCCTTCAGAGTCCAAATAAAAATGTCTTCCTCCACACATGTTCCCCTCATCTGTTCAACTGACTGCACAGCACACGCCTTGTTCCTTATTGCCTGTTGACTTGTCACAGATTTGTGCAGAATACCCCTTGGTAATCCTACTGCCCGTGTCTGGCTCTCTCTTCAGAACAGCATGATCCTCTCTGCAGCCATCTTCATCACCCTCCTAGGCTTGCTGGGTTACCTCCATTTTGTGAAGATTGATCAGGAGACTCTGTTAATCATTGATTCTCTTGGCATCCAGATGACTTCGTCCTATGCTTCAGGCAAAGAAAGCACCACCTTCATAGAGATGGGCAAGGTCAAGGATGTCGTCATCAATGAGGCGATTTACATGGTAAGTGGCTGAGTGGTAAGTACCACAGGCCTCTCTGGGCAAGGTAGTCAGCCCAAGGGGTGTTCCTGGGTCTTAACTGAGTCTTAACACCTATAGAATTTGATGTCACAGCTAAACTCGAGGACTCTCTTCCAGTATTTGTAGTGTTTATTTTTTTGGCTGGCATGTCTATAAACCATAAAAGTGAAACTTACCTTGAAAAGATAAGTCCCTTTACAGTTACGCTTCACTTAGTGAAGGATATGTTCTGTGAAATGCATGGTTGGCCACTTCCCTCACTGTGCAGAAGTCATAGCATATATTAACACGAGCCTGTGTGGTATAGGTCACTCACTCAACCATGGCCTAGATGCAGTCCAGGGATGCAGTAAACCAGAGATTTCTGAGGCTGCTGCCAGCATCACATGGCATACTGTTTTAAAGTAAACTTTTCTTATAAGTAGGAATATACTCTAAAATAATAAAAAGTATAAACCAGGTGTTGTGGTGCATGCTTGTAATCCCAGTAGCTCAGGAGGCTGAGACAGGAGGATCACAGGGTTGAGGTCAGCCTCAGCAACTTAGACACTGTTTCAAAATAAAAAGGGCTGGGGGTGTAGCTTGGAGGCAGAATGCCTCTGGGTTCAATCCCCAGTTAAAAAAAAAAGTATAGAACAGTAAATGTATAAACCAATAACACAGCTGTTTATTATCATGAAGTATTATATACTATACATAATTGTATATTCTGTACTTTTATATGACTGGCAGTACAGTAGGTTTGTCTATACCAACATCACCATAAACATACAAGAAATACATTGCACTATGACATGATGTCACTAGGTAATAGTGATTTTTCAGCCCCATTGTGATCTTACAGGACCATCATTGTTGACTGAAACATTGTTAAGCAGCACATGACTATTTTTAGAGACAGATTTTCATGGACAGGGAGTCAGCATTTCCTTACTCTCTACCCAAAATTATCATAGTTTTTTTTCTTTCTTTTTTCTTAGAGACAGGGTCTTGCTATGTTATACAGACTAGCCTCTAATTCTTAGGCTCAAGAGATCATCTTGCTTTAGTCTCTTGAGTAGCTAGGACTATCAGTACATGCAGGTATTCTATCAGGTATTCTACTATTTAGAGCTAAACATTTGTGGAAAAGATTTGAAGACAGGTGTGGTGGTGCACACTTATAATCCCAGTACTCGGGAAGCTAAGACAAGAGGATCACAGGTTTGTGGCCAGCCTCAGCAACTTAGTGAGACCCTGTTTCAAAATAAAAAAATAAAATGAAATAGGGCTGGGGGTGTAGCTCAGAGGTAGGCTGTCCCTGGGTTTAATCCCTAGTACTACCAAAAAAAAGAGCCCTCCTTTGAAGGAAATACACACACACACACACACACACACACACACACACACACACGTTTCATTTAAAACACTGTTATTTGTTTTATTTTCTTACAGCAGAAGGTGATTTACTATCTCTGCATTTTATTGAAGGATCCAATAGAACCACATAGGATATCCCAAGTAGTACCTGTCTTCCAGGTAAGCACAGAACACTTCTTCCTTTCTCCAATGAAATCCTCTACTTTTTCCTCGGTCTGCATATCCACTGCCACTTACGTTCAGTGGACTATAAACTTCTCTTGTCCAGAGTATTGGAAGACTTGGGCGTGGTGGTGCATGCTTGTAATCCCAGTACTTGGAAGGCTGACACAGGAGGTTGGAAGGCTGAGACAGGAGAATTGCAGGTTCGCAGCCAACCTTAGCTACTTAGTGAGGCCCTCTGCAACTTAGACCTTGTTTCAAAATAAAGAATTAAATATTAGGCTAGGGGTGTAGCTCAGAGGTAGAATGCTCTTGGGTTCCATCCCTAGTACCACCAAAAAAAAAAAAAAAAAAAAAGTATTGGAAGATACCTAACTTCTAATTAAGATATCTTAATTTTAGTGAAAATTAAGATCTTAGTTATTTTAGAAGTTCCTCTCTGAGGCTGGGTGGCATGGTGGCACAGCCTGTAATCTCAGTACCTGGGAGGCTAAGACAGGAGGATCACAGGTTCAAGGACAGCCTCAGCAAGTAGTGAGATGCTCAGCCATCTAGCAAGACTGTTTCAAAATAAAAATAAAATGGGGATGGGGGTGTAGCTGAAAGGTAGAATGGCCCTGGTTCAGTCCCCAGCACCCCACCCCCCACCTGCCATATACACACACAGAAGTTCCTCTCCAGGGCAGATAGGCCTTCAAAAATATTAGAAAATTATGCAAATTTTGGAGAAAATAAACATATAGCATTTCTGCCTACAAATGATCATTCAACTACTTTATCAGTTTACCAGTGTAGTTTTACATAGATATCAGTGAGGTACATATGTTATTATATACTACTTTGTGTCTTGCTTTTTCAGTCATCTAATATGTATCTTTTCTATAAAGGTCATTATAGTTATTATTACTGTTTTTGTGTGCATGGTACTGAGGATTGAACCCAGGGGGCACCCTGGGTACACCCCTAGCCCTTTTTATTTTTTATTTTGAAACAGGGTCTAAGTTAATGAGGGCCTTGCCAAGTTGCTAAAGTTTCAGCCTCCCAATGAATTGGAATGCATGCACCACCCCACCCAGCTTATACTTATTACTTTAAATAATTATATTGTATTCCATCATATTGGAATATCAGTTTACTTAGTTAAATTCTATTGTTAGATTTTTAAATCATATCCAAGTTTTGCTCTTACAAAAGAGCACTTTTTTTTTTTTTTTGCAGTCTTGGGGATTGAACCCTGGGGTGTTCTGTCACTGATTTACACTTCCAGACCTTTTTATTTTTTATTTGAGATAGTCTTGCTAAATTGCCTAGGCTGGCCTTGGCCTTGAACTGCAATTTCCTACCTCAACCTCTGGAGTAGCCAGGACTACAGCTTATGCCACCATGCCAAACAAGGTATTCTAAAGTTACGAAGTTAATAAAATTTATATTTCTTTCTTTCTTTTTGCAGTACTGGGGTTTGAACCCGGAGGCTTTCTACCTCTGAACTACACCCCCAGCACTATTTTTTATTCTTTATTTTAAAACAAGTTCTCACTTAAGTTGTACAGGGCCTCACTAAGTAGCTGAGGCTGGCTGCAAACCTCCTATCCTCCTATCTCAGTCTTCCAAATACTGGGATTACAAGTGTGTGCCACCATGCCTGGCTTTGTATTTCTTCAAAGTATAGGCTTTTCATATTTCCTTATAAATATCACCTATTAGTATTTCCTCTTTATTTATTTATTTATTTTTTGCAGTACTGGGGATTGAATTCAGGGGCATTCTACCTTCGAGCTATACTCCCAGCCTCATTTTTTATTTTTTATTTTGAAACAGGGTCTCACTAAGTTGCGGAGGGCCTCACTAGGTAGCTGAGGCTGGCCGCAAACCAGGATCCTCTGGTCTCAGCCTCCCAAATGCTGGGATTACAAACGTGCGCCACCACACCCGGCTCAGTATTTCCTCTTAAACTATCTATCTCCTCTATTAGTTAAGAAGAATCTAAATATTGGTTACGTATTTATAACAATTCTTTGTATATTTCAGGTAGCAGCCTTTTATTAAATATGCTTTCCACAGAGCCGGGTGTGGTGGTGCACGCTTGTAATACCAGCATTAGTGAGGCTGAGACTGGAGGATCCAGGTTCGTGGCCAGCCTCAGCTACCTAGTGATATATATGCTTTCCACAGATAATTTTCCCATTCTGTGGCTTTAATTTTAGTTGTTTTACCTTTCATAGTACAAAATGTTATCAGAATTTTCATATTAAACCACCCTTCTTATTCCTCTTGCTGTCACGAAATTTAGATGGATTAAAAGGTATCTTTTCATTTCCTCCTTGAACAACTCACAGGCTGGCTGTGGGCCTAGGTGGGAGTCCTCCCAGCAAGGTCTCTGAGGCCTGAACTTCCTGCTCTTTGAGGTGGCACTTGTGCTGCTTCGACCCCTTGGTGTGGGTGAGATTGGGGCTGCATGTGGATGCAGCAACTGAGCATTCTCTTACGTTCACCTTGACCCTGCATTTCTCTCTTTTGGAATTCAGAGTGCCAAACCCCGGCTGGACTGCTTGATTGAAGTGTACAGGAGCTGCCAGGAGATTCTGGCACACCAAAAAGCCACATCAACATGCCCATGAGTCCCAGCATTCAGAAGGCCAGTACTGTCTCCCATGGGAGGTGACCTCTAAGCCACCATGGCTGGTCTGTTTCCTGTACTGTAAACCATCAGTGGACACAGCCCTCGGAGCCAGAGTGGATGCAGTGGATCTCAGAGCCATAGAGCAGGTGACCGGAAATCTGGCTCAAAGTTACTGCTGTGTATTCCAGTGTTACCTAAGTTTTTGCCTACTTTACTAACCAAGGAGATAACTTAAGAATTTTGATATTTCAGAAGTAATGTCAGCAAAGAGCACTTCATTTTGTGAAATTCCTAAACACACTCAGTTTACTTTGTGTTGAACTTTGTGGAGCAAGACATCAGGAAACTGGTGTCAGATCTCATGAGAAGGGTACAATTTTCATCTGCAGAGTACCCCTTTATAAAACTCAAAGAAAAAGCATCAAGTTCTTCAGGTGCAGATTAACAGAAATAAATGTCCTATAGAAGTCTAGTTTGTGTTGACCTAGCTCCTGTGTTTGTGTAGGGTTAATTTATGATGACTTTTAATAAACATATCTTCCTCCAAAACAGTCATTGCCTGATTCAGAGCTGCTTTTTATTGACAAACACGGTCATGGTATTTCAGTCTTGGGTGTCAAGCACATTAATTCCTTTTTTTTTTTTTTTCAGTACTGGGGATTGAACTCAGAGGCATCTACCTCCAAGCTATACCCCCAGCCCTATTTTTTATTCTTTATTTTGAAACAGGGTCTCACAAAGTTGCGGAGTGCCTCACTAGGTAGCTGAGGCTGGCCGAGAACCCGAACCTGAATCCTCCGGTCTCAGCCTCCCAAATGCGTGTGCCACCATGCCCGGCTCCTGTTATTCAACATTTTCTGTTGTTCCAAAAACTAACTTTGCCAAGGAGGATAAGACAAAACATGAGACAGAAATTTCACGTTGGTTTCTAGACATGGGATTGTCATGCTAAAGGATAAACGAGAAAATTGTAGAAAGTCTTGGTTCCGAAGGCTTTCTTCTGCATAAAATTAATAAACTAAGGGAAGATTCCTGAAGGGTTGGGAAGGAGGAGAGATGGTGAGGGAAATAATTTGATCCCTAAATTCAATATAAACATCGCTTCATTCCTACTTTCTTTGGAATCACATATATATTTTAAACTTGCAAGTAGCTACTCTCCTTACTGACCTTAGAGATGCTCAGTATATAGTCTCTGCCTTTTGCACCTGCCCTAGATCCCTAAATCCTAGTGGGAAGTGGGGGGCAGAAATGGCTAGAAAACTGCCTGCCTTGGAAAGTCCAGTTCATTTAAAAAAGGCAGAGACTCTTGTGCGTCTGTTTTCATCATGCTGCTCAGCTTAAAGGGTGAGAGGGGGATGCTTACAGCAGCTGAGGGTTCCAGCCAAATGAGTTCTATCCTTAAGAGTTTTTGCATGTGCAACCCACATGGGGTTAAAGGCTTGGTTCTTAGATATTCCTGCTAAACCAAACTTTAGCATTTTGAGGAATGGTAAGACTGCCTTGGAGCTGTGAAATAAAACTCAGTTTCTCAGATGTTGTAAAATCAGAGTATGTACTCTTTATTTATTTTTTCACCAGGGTGGCGGTGTATACAATGATCACCTCCCTTGTACTCAGTGAGGTCTAGGTTGAAGGGATTATGTCTCAGGAAAACAAAGGGTAGAAGAACTTTCTACTTCTTTCACCCGATGCTCTTAGGTGAGGGCAGACAACATGGCATGCCCTATGCCTCCAACTAATTCCCAGCGGAAGTCTGCCAGGAGTCTCAAGGGGCACACCCAGGCTCTCGAGGAGGGGAGGGTCTTCTGTATTTCTGACTCATCTTCAGTGGCCTCACAGAGCAGCAAAAAGCAGAGAGCATTTGCTTGGTCTTTTAAAGAGTGGGGAGACGGTGGCCACCTCGTCCTTCAGTAGTGAGCACAGGCTTCCCTGGTCCCTGTCCAGGCATTAAGATGAGACAGGGAGAGGCTGGATTGACCTGTTTCTGTCCCTGCTTGCTTGTACAGGAGTGATGCTGGGTTCAGCTTACAGTCCAACCTGAGGGGGAAACTTGAAATTCAGTAGGAATAGTGTGTCACCCACAAGGGGCACAGCAAATCCTACTTGGCAGTAAAAGGGAAAAGTTAGTTCTTTTTCTCCAGCCCTGCCAATACCTTTCCTACCTGGGAAAGGAAGTCCAGTTTTAGTTCTAGCTTTGTCAGAGTTTGGTGAATTTGAACATTTAGTCCTTTTCTGTTCAGGGATTTTCAGAAAACTTCAAGTATAAATCCCCACATAGGAACTATATACAATATAAAGAATGTTAGTGCCTCTGAAAGTACCAGTGCAGAAGCCTCACATGCAGCACTGCTGCCATCAGTAACAGTGGGCCATCCCTGTCGTGTCTAGAACCAGGTAGCACCCAGAGTCAGTGTTCTTGTGATAAAAAGGTAAGTGGTTTCTACACTGGGTCTGGGTTTATAAAAGTCAGGCCCTGAAACATAAGGCACAAAGAGAGTAAAGGCTTCGGAGATGCTGAAATACACATTTCACGGGACAGGTAGGGGGAGGCTGTTAGACTCATCACAGTAGTATCAGACCCCAGGGTATAAATGTCTATTCCCAGAGGCACTAGTGGTGGTAGAAAGGTAGGAGAAATATTCACAGCAATGCTGGCCCCTTGGTAGCAGAGGAAACAGAAGCGAAGAACTGTCGTCCATCCAGCTCCCACAGCTGGCGGGCTGCAGGCGGGCTGGTGGTGGCATTCACAGTTGCAGAGCAGTGGTTCATGTAGCTGGCCATGATGAAGGTAGCTTCTGCAATCTAAAGAGGTAGAGAAGTGAAGGAACTGAACTAGGCTTGAGTGCTAAACCTCCCTGGGTTTCAGCTTCTTTCTCAAACTGAGAAAATGTCATCTGTGAGATTCAGAGGCCTGGTGAAATGGGCTACTATTGGTCTGAGGTCTTCCAAGATGCACAGTGTCCTTCCGTGAAAAGGGAGGTTAATGGTGTGCTCTGGTTACCTCTACAGCCAGGGAAGATGGCCTTTTTTTTTGGTCTTTCTTTTTGTGTGTGTGTGTGTGTGTATGGTACTGGGGACTGAACCCAGGGGCATTCTACCTCCAAGTTACACCTCCAGTTCTATTTTTTATTCTTTATTTTGAAACAAGGTCTCACTAAGTTGCGGAGAGCTTAAGTAGCTGAGGCTGGCTACAAACCAGGATCTTCTAGTCTCAGCTTCCCAAGTACTGGAATTACAAGCATGCACCACCACACCCGGCTTAAGGCGGCCTTCTTGAAGAAGGAGTCCTGTGTCCTTTCCTTTGCCGTGGATAGTATTAAGAGGAGGAGGAATTTGGCAAATTCCACTTTAAGAGTGGAGCCAGGCATGGTGGTACATGCCTGTAATCCCAGTATTTGGGAGGCTGAGACAGGAGGATTGCAGATTCAAGACCAGCCTAAGCAACCTAGTGAGACCCTGTTTCGAAATTAAAAAATAAAATGGGCTGGGGGGAAAGGAGTATGGCTAAGAGGTAAAATGCCCCTGGGCTCAATTTACAGTGCCAAAATAAATAAATAAATAAATATTGAGTGGAGAACACTGGGTTTCTGGTTACTTTCAGAAGGGAGTTGGGAACAAGTCAGAACTTAGGTTTCTGAGCCTTTGTAATTGTTACTTTTTTTGGAGGGGTGCTGGGTATTGAACCCTCGGGCATCTACCTCCAACCTACATCCCCAACCCTTTTCTTTTTTTATTTTATTATTATTATTATTTTTTGTGGTACTGGGGATTGAACCCAGAGGCATTTTACCTTCGAGCTACATCCCCAGCCCGATTTTTTATTCTTTATTTTGAAACAGGGTCTCACTAAGTTGCAGAATGCCTCACTAAGTAGCTGAGGCTGGCCGCGAACACGGATCCTCCGGTCTCAGCCTCCCAAGTACTGGGATTACAAGCGCCACCACGCCTGGCTCCTTTTCATTTTTTATTATGGAACAAGGTCTCCCTAAGTTGCTGAGGCTGGCCTTGAACCTGTAATCCTCCTGTCTTAGCCCCCTAAGTACTGAGATTATAGGAGTGTGCCACTGCACCTGGTTTGTAATTATTATTTTTGCTGGTCATCACTTCCCATACTGAGAAGGAACAACGCCTTAAAGCAAGAGGTCTTTTCACTATCTTCAAGACCACAAGGAAGGGGGAGTTCCAAGGAGACCATCCCGCTTTGGCTAGTGTTAGAACAGCAAAACCTGGGGATAAAGTGAGAGTACCGTACAGAGGAAGTTGCCCTTCCTCAGGGCCTGCTGCATGGAAGATGAACAGATGGGCGCCACTTAGGCCTGCATGCTTCTGGGGTCGAGAGATTCATGAAAGATGAGTGGAAAGCTGGACTAGAATTAGCCCCCTCGAGATAGCCCTTCTACCTGCCAGCTCAACAGGGACACTGAGACGCAACGCCGCTGACCTCTGGAATGCTGATTATGTACATGGCCAAAAGTGTTATTTGAGGTAGGGCCCTTCTAGAGCACTCTCCTAACCCCGTGTCCTCTCTAAGTCCTGAGCTCACCACCTCTCACTTGGCCAGAGTAAAACATTGGAGGGGCTCAGACTCACCTTGGGAGCAGTCATCCGGAAGATCAACTTCTCAATGTGGCCTTTGCCAGAGCTCTGCTCTGCAACGGTTCTAATCACAAGCATGAAGTCATCCCTGCAGCCACCGAAGGTTGCCACTGAAGAGTAGGGGTAAGTGATGTGCACTTGCTGTGGAAAGGAGCCAGTGAGTTCTGGGGAAACTTCCACCTGTCTCTTCTAGGCACAGGTAGCCCTAACCAGGAAGGAAGAACCCCGAAGTGGCCAGAATTTGGAGACACACATCCTGAATATAAATAGGCTGTGTCTACACTAGCGGACAGCACTGCTTGGTCAGGAGGCAGAAGTAGGGGAACCATGGTCACCTAACTCAAGCATCAGAGTCCAGAGAGGAGAGGACAAAACTGGGCTCAGGAGGAGGAGGGGTGGGAATCAGCCCTCCTTCCATACCATAGTGTGGTGGTCCAGGATGCTGACACCGTCCTCATTCACAGCAATCCACACCAGTGTGTTCTCCTTCGAAGACAGCTGGGCAGGCTGCAGATTGAGAAAAACCCCACCAGACATGTCTGTGATTATACAGTGTGACCTGTAACACTTTCTGAGGATGAAGGTACAGCCAGGGATCTGCTGGGCAGTAATCTTCAACCTCATCTTGGAAAATAGCATGCAGAATGAACAGGCAAGGCTGCCTGTGGCAAGAGGCATCTAGCCTTTGGGCTCTGACCAACTCCTAGCCACCCTAGGGTGGAGGGGGTCACATCTTGCCATAGAACACTAGACGGAAAGCTCTGGACAGCAGAATAGAGGCAAGCCCCACCTAGTTCTGTCATTTGCATGGGGAACAGGCTGTTTTCTCCTGGCTCTCAGGAAGAGTTTTCCACCCACAGTATCTCCTAGCTGAAGTGCATCTTGCTTTGTCCAATTTCCTAGGGACTGGAGAGGACACAGGAAAGCAAGAATGCATGCTTAAGTGCTTCAGGCCCTACTAGTGAGTATGTGACTACTTGGTGGATATTCCTTTTACTTTTCACTGCCAGGCTGCAGTAGGGTAATCCAGAACATCTCTCTCTCCTACCCAAAAGGTTAGGGGAGAAGGAGACAGATGGACATGGTCATCTTTTTTGAAGCTTTTCCAAACCTCCCAGACCAAGTGAGCCTCTATGATATGCCTTTATACTATCCCTCTACTTTTTCTTCATTGCACCTGTGACCTCTTGTGTAGCTCAGTGGTAGAGTGCTTTCCTAGCATATGCACGTGTGTGGGCGTGTGTGCACACATGCTTACACACAAATATAGACAGACAGACAGATAGGGGAGAACAGAGAAAAAACGAGTTGTATATGACTGATTAATGTGCATCTCACCCACTAGATGAGAATCTTCATAAGGCAAGAGCTGAATCTGCTTTATTCACTTATTATAACCTCAAACGACTAGCAGTAGGTATAGTAGGAGCTCAACAACTATCTGTTGGATGAACGAGTGAATATCCATTTTCTGATCTCTAGCTTCAGTGAAAAGGTCCATGATCCAGCTTAATGACTATGATTAAAATGTCTGGTCACAGGATAATGCCTGTTATTATCTATAAAGTTCATGAACACCAGACATCTGAGGAGAAAAATTTCCAACTAAAATTACTATTGGCCTCCTAGCCTTCATGCAGAGGTAAAATTAACTGTTGCCTGAGTAGTCTGATTCCCCTGTATGCTATGCTAAACCAGCAGGGATGTATTTGTTTAGGTTATATATTGTTCTCTCCTTCAAACTTTTTAAAACAGAAAGCGCTCTCGAGAGGGTATTATTTTAAGTCTGAATCCTTGTGTATGAGTTAGTGATTTCTTTGAGGAGTAGCATTGGTAAGTCTATAATAAAGGAAATATGAAAACCAGCAATGAATCACAGCTCTGCTCTGGACCATGGAAATTGGAGGAGGCCACAAGCAGGTGGAGATAGCGGCCCACGGTGGCTGGCAGCATGGAGGCGGGGGCTCGGACGTGCCCAGGTGGGGAGTGCAGCTCTAGCAGAAGCTTGCTGAGGGCATCCAAGGGTGCTCCACTGACCCTTACCTGAGCAGCGAAGAGTTTAGCACCGAAGAAAGGCCATTTCCGAGCCACGGTCAGGTAGATGCGGATGCACTCAGGAGGGGAGCAGCCTTGCAGTGCTGCCCACTTTGTGGTCAGCATATCTGTCAGGTGCCTGGTAAAGGTGGATGGAGAGAAATGGTACCAGTGACATACCAACACGTTCTCATCACAGCTCTGGGACCCTTCCACAGTGACTCCCCATGAGCCCACCTACCTCAGTTGCTCAGGGGGCGCCCCATGTCTATAGCGCCTTGGGTAGAACCTGTCTAGGACCTGCTGGAGGAGATGCTGAGCCTTGGAAGGAGATGCGCCCCCCGGGCCTGGCAGAATAGGCTTCTCTAAGTCCCCATATTCTACCTGTGGCAGAGGCACAAGAAGAGACCAGTCAAGAGTCTGGAGGTGGATGGGGCCAGGTGGATACTGTTAAAGAGGTGAACTAAACCATTATTACTTCATTACGTTATTGATGGGGTGTGAATGGATTGAGGAATGCTTGTGAATAGATCCTTTATCTTAAATTTCATTGGCTAAAGAAACCTCAGAGTTCTGGAATTTTTTTTTTTTTTTTTTTTTTTTTTTGTGGTACTAGGGATTGAACCCAGGGGCATCTTACCTCCGAGCTACACCCCCAGTCCTATTTTACTTTTTATTTTGAAACAGGGTCTTGCTAAGTTGTAGAGGGCCTTGGTAAGTTGCTGAGGCTTGCAGTGAACCTTTGATCCTCCCATCTCAGCCTCCTGAGTACTAGGATTACAGGTGTGCACCACCACGCCCAGAGTGTTCTAGAATATTATAGATTGTCTACACCAACTCTCAATTCGTAGCTCAGGTAATTGCCTTATCCAAAAACAGTTAATTAATGGTAGACAGGGGGAAACAATGTGGAAATTCTAGTTTCCAGTCCAAAAATATGGGCTACAGGGTTGAAGATAACACAGATCCTAGAAAACAGCAGGGCAGAGCCAGACACCTGGCTCAAACCCTACCTCTGCTGGTTTCCAGCATCGTGTCCCTTGACCAAGTTACTTAAAATCTCTGAGCTTTAATTTCCTCAACTAAGTGGGGATGAGAAATACATGGGAAAATACAGACAAAATGCTTAGCCCAGGGCCTGCTTTACAGTAGTCATACTGGTGCTTATACTTATGAAGATCAACTTTATTATTTCCCCTTCCTCTCCAGCATGGAGATCCAGACTTTTGCTTATGGGAACCTTAGTAGTATCCCAGAAACCTCTGGCAAACAGCCTCCTAAAGGTAATAGGAGAAGAGTCAAAGTCTGAATGCATGTTCTTCTTTTTTTTGGGGGGGGGGTTAAGCTACACCCCCAACCCTCTATATTTTAATTATGAAATAGGATCTCGCTATGTTGCTAGGGCTGGCCTCAAACATGTGCCTAATTATATTTTTATGGTTAGCTGGTTTATAAATTTTATCCCATGCATTATGGGATATATGTTATCCAAGTAGTATACTTAATACAACCCTGTGGAGGCAAGCAGGGAAATATTTTGTTTCTAGTGTACAGAGAAGGAAACTAAGGCTTGGCCAAGACCTCACACTGAAAGGTGACTAGGCTTCAAACCCACATATTGGATTCCCAGCCTGGCATTCTGCGCTAGCCTCCATCTGCCCTGGGGTGAGAGGAGTTCTACGCTAAGAATCAGCTGCTCTCTGTACCAGGCCACAGGCCCCCCTCTCCTGGCGCTACAGAACCCACAGAATCTCCTGTAATTCAGGTTATGTGGTGATTCTACCTGCATGTGATCCTACCCGGGAGCCCCAAGATGGCATCCGGACCATCCTACTTCCTGAATGGACAGAAGCTTACCTGGGCCATCAGGGCAGCCATCTCAAGAGCCAGTTCCTTGTTGACTGGAAACCGCCCTGCCACGATCTCACCACTGGTTTGGGAGGCCAGCAGCAGCCGCTCTCGCTCCGTCTCGCCTTTGACTTGTTTCCGGAAGTAAAGCCTACAGAGAAGAAAGTGAGACAAGCCAGGGCATTCTATCGCTAACTACACTCCCAGCCCTATTTTATTTTTTATTTTGAAGCAGGGTCTAAGTTACTGAGGCTGGCTACAAACATATGATCCTGATGTCTCAGCCTCCAAAGTACTGAGATTATAGGTGTGCGCCACCACGCCTGGCTGAGATATTTATTCTTTCACCTTAAATATCTGGTGCTTATACAAAATCTTACTCTCATAAGGTAACATGTGCAGCCATCTCAGGCAGCTGGTGTGTTTTGTTGGCAGGTGTGTATATGTACATGCACATGCAGTACAGGGAAGGCTGACAGAAAGCCTGAGCTGCCCAGGAGCAGGGCCAGCCTGCAGGCATATCTGGGGCTCCTGTGCCTGCCAGGGCAGGCCGTCCAGTTGGGGAGGTGATGAGCTAGCACGAGGGCAGCCCTCATGCCTTCCACACCCCCGGAAAGTGCTCAGGACCTGTTCTTGTATATCAGCTTCACGACGCGTGTCCCACCCTCAGACTTCCCAGGGTGCAGCTCCTTCAGGGCTTGTTCCCACTTGGAGATGGCATCGCAGATCTTGAAGAGGCAAAAGAGAAAAGTCAGAAAAGCCCCTCAGGAGGGGAACAGGGCCAGCCAGGGGTAAGTGGGAGGTCTCCCATCAGGGGCTGACCTGGGGCCTCCTCCTCCCAGGACATATATGCCTGCCCCTCCTCACGAACACATGAGGAGGTGGGGACCCTGGGCGTGGCGAGCAGCAAGCCAAGGAGTACTGCCCTGCTGGCTTCCCTGAGGCTGGGCAGGCCCCAGTCAAAACCCATAGCTTCATATCACTGGCTCCATTTCTATTCCACCAACCACCATTCTCCTCGTCAACAAATGCACCCACAGGCCTGCCACGCTGACACAGCCTTTGGATGCCCAAACACTTATAAGGGTGATGTGTGGTATAATTTTTCAAGACAATGGTGAAAGATGAGAAGCCTCTGTCCTGCTGCCATAAAGAAAGATTCTGGAGCCAAACACTCACGCTCATCGAGTACTGAGGCACTTTCCACAAACACACAACACTCGTGGTGCTAATCCCAGATCATACGGAGCTGTCCTAAATCCCATTCACGGACCTCTCCTACAGAGGTACCATAGTACCCACCTCCTTAAACCCAGGCCCCAGCAGTCAGGGTAAAAGTGGGGTACTGGTGCTCAATATGGTGCCCATTGTACAGCTGTGTGCCTGAGCCATCAGATGTAAGGGGAGGCAGGCTCAACGGAACTCCCCTGTCCCTATCGCAAGCTGAGAAGAGGCTCTTTCCCTGGGTTCTGCATGCCACTGGAGGGAGGCAGGGTGTGGAGATCTTGTCCCCAGACACAGGGGCACATGCACCAAGCGGGTTGCTGAATGGTCAGGTACCCGCCAGACGGCACCAGCATCCCTGAGCCTGGACCTGGCTAAGTGGGAGGCTGTCACCTTGACACTCCCCTGCAGGCAGTGTTCCAGGTCCCTGCCGGAGGGATCATCTGTGAAGAGGGCAAAGCCAGAGTGGGATGACTTCCTCATGCCTGTCTCCTGATTCAGCCGGTGGAGGAACTCGTCAACTGTGGAGGAACCGTCGAAACCCACCACCTGGGGAGGAGGGAGAGGCTTTCTGACCCAGAGGAAACCCCTAGAGGCTCTTGCTAGGCTCCTGGAGGTGTCCAAGTACAGCAGGTGGAAAGGAGCAAAGGCGAATGCGAGAGGCCAAAGCAAGCTGGTTTCCATATTCACATGCAGAGGCCAGGCGTAAGGAATCTGAGCCTGTCCACTGTAAACTAGGACTAGACGGCTTCGTCCCTCCTTTACTGTTACTCTCTTGAGGGCTCTGTCTCATGCCATTTTCTTGGTCAGTGTCTCAGCTTCTCTGTTTATGCAATGGGTTCGAAAGGTCTACTTCTGGAGCACCAAACAGTGAAGACTTTTATGTGAGACTTTAAAGATTCAAGCTCCTCTTCCCTACACACTTGCACTAACCACCCCACTCCCACATCAAGTCTTAGGCCCACCCTTTTTCCAGTTTGCCTATTAAGAGTCTGAAAGCCTAAGGAGGCTTGGCACCGCCTGTCCCAGAAGTGTCCCCTGGACAGTGAAGGTTGAGGGCAGGGAGCACACCCGGCCTCCTGACCTGGTAGGTCCCGTTGGCAAAGTGCACGGGGATGCTGAAGGGTAAAGAGTGGTGGAAGGGGTTTCGCAGCAAGATGGACACCACCTCCATGCGTGATGGCCTGGCCTCCCGCTCCCCCGTCTGCAGGGTCCGCTCCACTGCCCGCTGGCAGTAGGTGGCATACTGGCCAGTTTCATTTCTAAAAAGACAGGAGAAGGAAGAGGGGAATACTGGGCACTCTGCTCATCCTGCCTCTTTGGTATCTGGGGTGCACATTCAGAGTTAGCCAGGACCAAAACTGAGGCTGGGGAAGGTAGTGAGGAAAGCCTGGGCTGGAGTGTTAATTTGTCATTCAGGACCTATCTGTGGCAGGATTATTTTCTTGCAGAAGCCAGAAGAGCACAGTAACAGAGAATGCACATTTGGGGACAACCGGGGGGGGGGGGGGGCAATGTGGCTTCACATGATGGGTGTGCAGAGCATAAGCATGCCAAGATCCCCACGTGCCCGTTTGTGTGCATGGTGATGGGTGAGGTCTCCCGACATCGTGGGGGAGAGAAGCGAGTGCTCTACCTAGTCTAGTCCCCCTCTTCCCTTTTAACCATGCCACAGCCGGCAGTGCTGGAGCGGCAGAGGAAATGTGTTCGCTCACCTGGGATCTGCATGGCGTTGGAGCTGCTGTTTGACGTACCAGAGGAAGTGATGCTGAGGCAGGAAAAGCGGGGCGCACAAAGCCAGGAGCTGCCAGCACTGCGGGGACAGGCATGTGGGGTGACTTCTAGGCCTGCAGTGCCCCTACCCTCGAGGACCTGGGCTGCAGAACCTCCCACACTCCTCTTTCCCCACATCAGAGCCCCCAACCTTCTGTGATAAGCAGGATGGCCAACTTGGTCAGGCTCTGTCCAGAATGGCAGTCATGCAATCTGACTGTGCACAGACAGGGCAGCTGTCTCGAGGCAGCTTGGAGCACAGAGGCTACCCTTCCCCACCTCCTAGGAAGCCCAGGCCAATGGTTCTGGTCAGCAGTCCCATCCCCAGGGGAAGCTCACCTGCATGAGGGAGTACTTCTGAGGCGGGCGGCAGCTGGTCTGCTTCATGAGCTGACAGTAGATCTCGCTCTGCAGCTCGGGGTGAACCAGACAGACCTGCAGTGCTGTCTGGGCCAGGGACACGTGGTAGTCCACTGAGGCGGCCTCCACAGGCACGTTGATGAAGAGCTGGCAGGACTGGGAGGGGAGTGACAGTGGGCACCGGCACACACGGCCACTCGGCTATTGTCCTGACAGTGCAATGGCATCTCTGGCTCCAAGCAGAGCCTCAAGGGAGGCCTGAGTTCACCAGGGACAGCCCCTTCTAGGAGGGAGCACTGTTGCTGTTTGTGATCATCTATGCTGGCTGAAAGGGGCTACTCTGGGAGATAATCTTTCTTCTTTTTCTTTTGCAATACTGGGAATTAAACTGAGGGGCACTCTACCTCTTCAGTGTTTTATCACTGAATTACATCCCTAGACCCAGATCTTTGTGTGTGTGTGTGTTGGGGGGAGACACTGGAGATTAAACCCAGGAGCATTCTACCTCTGAGCTACACTACCAGGCCATTTTATTTTTTATTTTGAAACAAGGCCTTACTAAATTGCTGAGGAGGACCTCAAACCTGCAATCCTGTCTCAGCCTCCCAAATACTGGGATTACAGGCATGCACTACCATGCTCAGCTCAGAATTTTTTTTTTTTTTTGAGACAGAGTCTCACTAAGTTTCCCAGTCTAGCCTTAAACTTGTAATCCTCCAGCATCAGCCTCTGGAGTAGCTGGGATTACGGGCACGCAGCATCACGCAGGGGTGAATCTTTCCTTCTGTAAATGATTCCATTATATAAGCAAGATATAAGCTTGCCTATATAAGCCATTCATCTTTAAATAACAAAATTATTCAGATGAGCACAAAGAACATTGTAAATAGGTCAAAATCTCTGAGGTCCAGAAGTGATATAAACCTGGTCTTTCCTGCTGTTAAATACAGGAGGAGGGCGGCTCAAGGGACAGTTTTTAAAAGGCACTTCCCAAAGATCCTCCTCCTTGCCTGCAGAAGGTTTGCATTCTGGTAATAAAGGAAGCCAAGGGGACCCTGTGGTATTTTTCCTTTCCTCTCTGGATCCCGCTGTGGACTATTCCCTAACTGCCTGGGTCTCTTCCACCCGTGCTTCACAAATGTGGGCTCAGGCTACTCCCGGAGCATGTGGTGGGCACAACACTGGTTGGTGGAACTGGGCCATGTTCTCACGTTACCTTGAAGAGTTTGAGGGCCTCCGTCTGCAGGGCCTCAGAGGGCAGGGTGGTGAGGGAGGTGTACAGCCCGTCTTTGCTGTAGCAGAGCATGGGGTGCCTCCAGAGGGGGGAGTCTGTCCAAAGCACAGTCCCAGAGAGCAGCAGCAGTTACCAAGGAGGAGGGAACCCACCTCCCTCCCACCCAGTCCCAACAGGTTTGTGGAGAAGACAGTGGTTTAACTCTCTGAGAAACATAACCCATGTGCTGGGTTTCTCATCCACCGACTGCAGGGAACGCAGGGGTGCCTTGCAATGTGCACACTTACAAGAGTGGCCGTATAGAAAGGAGCCGCAACAGGGGGAGTGAGCAAGGCTTGGGTATAACTGAGTGCAAGCATACGCATGCAGAGGAGGCCTCTCCTCTACAGAGTCAGGTCTGGCTGGAGGAGCCTATGTATCAGGCTGAATCGGCAAGCCTCGGAATAGTAGTAAAGAGGTGCACGTGGTATGTGCCATTGGTTAGTTCCCAAGAGCTCTGAGAATCAGAAGCAAAATAAAGAGCCCCAAACAGCCCAGGCTTAAGCCAGCCTGATCCAAGTTTAGGCTTCAATTATTGATTAACAAATTTTTACTATAGATTAACCAACTACCTTCTTTCCTCAGTCCCCTGCTCAGCCAGCAAAAGCCACAGATTGAACAGAGTAAAACATTTACCCAGATTACTGGAAAGTCTGCTTCCCAGATAAACTCCCCTAGATAGAGTGGTCACCTCAGTATCTTGGCCAGAAACAGAGGGACCCTAGAAAGTGCCCTCTGTGGCTTAGGGCATTCAACACAGGCCCAGGGCACCATGGTGCTTGCTTTGGGTTCTGGCCAACAAGCACCCAGCCACTACCCTCCGACCATGCGGTAAAGACCACCCCGCCTTACCTGGGTCTCCCTCACCATCCATCAGTTTCCCAATGAGCTGCTCGTAGGCAGTGCCCACCTTGGCACCACTGCCACCTGCAGCCACTGTGAGGTGGTAAAGCCATGTATCCTGGAAGAGGGCAGAAAGCCATGCAGATGGGGTGGGAGAATGGAGGCAAGAGTGCCAAGGAGGGTTCCCATGGGTGGGGTCAGCTACTTTGGTTGCCAGGAGTCAAGGCCAGTGGTCTCTAAGGGGAAAGACTCAGAACAGGTGAACATGGACCCCCTTCCAAGTCTGTGGTTCTATCTCGTGGCCCCAGTGAACATGCCGGTCACTGGGAATGAATTCAGTGGGAAAGAATATTAACTGCCAAAGTATCCAAGACGGAAATAAACTTAAATTTGGGGAAGCTCAGGGGAAAGAGGGAAGGGAAGACCAGAATCACAGGCCCAGCCCCTCTTACCTTTTCATGCTTGGTGCCGATGAGGAGGTAGGTGGGGCTGTGCTCCGGGGGGTGGATCACCAGGGTGCAGTGGGAGGAAAGCAAGCGTCGGGTTCCTCCAGCCTCATAGTCCTCATCTGAGTCGCAGGATCGATCCACTTCCTCTATGCGTGCATCGCACACTGGCAGCCAGCCCAGGGGTCTCTGTGGATATGAGCCTTCCATGAATAGAAAACAGGAGGTGGAAGGGGTCTCCTCTCTAACCCTGAGGCTCAGGAGGGCTGGGAGTCACGGGTGTGGAGGTCAGGCTGGGAGCAGAAGGACTGTGGCTTGGAGATGCCCGGGGGACCAGACAGGCCAGGCGTGCTGGCCATGTACTTTGGAGGTACCCAGCCAGCTGGCTTTTGTACTAGTGGGGTTTGGTGGGGGGGTCAAGTTGTCAAGTTGGGGACTGCCATCAGAACACGGAGCCACAGTAATTGGTTTGGGGGAAGAGAGGAGTACCTTGTCCTCATTGCTGCGGTAGTAATAGAAGGTTTTCCCAACAAGCGCACACCAGACCAGCTTGGAGTGACCATGCTTTACCTGGAGGACAGAAGGGAGCTAGCATTATTGGAACCAGGAGACTAATGGAACCCCTTTCACAGCAAAGGAAAGGTGACACCCCAGCCAGCCAAAAGTGTTCAGCAAACTATGACCTGCCATTAGGAGATTCACCAGAACAATCAGATATTCCTCCAGGAATGTGAACATGTAAGAACTTGCTAGTTGGCAGAGGCCAGTTGTAAGGATACTGCAGGGCAGGAAGGGGCTATGGCCAGCTTAAGCCCTCAGGTGACTACAGATCACGAGGAAATAGAAACTGCACCCCAGCAGAGGAGGATGGACACGGTCTGAGGGGGGAGTACAGGCAGAAAGAGTGAGCCCGTGAGCATGGCGTGCTGAGCACAGGCTGCTTTGGCTCCTGGCAGGTTCTAGTCTTCTCAATGTGCTTCCTTCTTAAGTTCCCTTTTCTTGGGATTAGTAAATGCTTCTCCACTCCTGGCAACCAGAAGAGCCCTAACTAAAATGTCTTTGGGGGAGGCCTAGGACACTGTCTTTGGATGCCGGCCAAAGGTCTCTTCTTCCCACTGTTAATCCTGAGGTGTGGTGGGGACATTTCAGGGGATGAAAACATTCCCTTCCTTCCTGTCTTAAGAATTGTTCTAACACCCCCGATCTCTCTTTCCAAGGAATCACCATCACCTTATGTGATTAGATCATGTCTGAGGCCAACCAGTTAATCACTGTGAGAAGTTCCTGGAGAGAGGAAGGGTAGGTAAGGAGGGAGCCCGCCACCCTCAGCACTCCCACTTCTGGCTCCAGTCCCTACCTTGGTCAGCCAGCCCTTCACGGTGGGCTTGGCGCCACCCTGAGGCAGGGCTAGCGGCCCAGTGGCCTGCACCTTCAGCAGGCTCTGCAGGACCCGGATCCACTCTTCCAGCAGGCTGGGAGACTCCGCCGTCAGGTAGTAGGTTTTCTTCTCAGAGATAAGCTGTAGATGGGAAGGGTGGGGTGGCATCAATCCCAGAACCCACAGGGACTTCCTGATCTCTACCTTATTGATCCCTCCCTTTCTTTCCTTCTCAGATTTTCCTCTGACTTTCCTCCCTTCACTCTCCTCCTCTGTTCTTAAACTCACAATCTGGCATCATATCCTCAGGTTGATGTGAAGTCTTTCATTTATGTTTATTTTGCCCCGTCTTTGTCTTGAACATAGTCAAATCCAAACCCAGCACCTCATCTGCCCACAATACCAGCCACTAGGTAGAGGCTCACCTGGAAGGTCTGTGCGCCCTCCCCTCGAACGATCTGGCAATGGGAGTTGAGGTCCACTTGACCTTGAGGTTTCCGGATGACATCGCTCTGAGAGGAAAGGAATGCAGAGGAGAGCATTGGAGTGCAGAGGCTTCTGGGAGCATCATATATCCTCACATCTCACCCAGGTCACAGGCAAAGGGGAAAGTGATGCCCAATCTTTCCCTGTCATGCTTTGATGGCTAACTTGTTCTAGATTCTGGTTCTAGCTAAACAGAGCTATAATTAGGAACAAGGGTCCTTCTAACTCAGGCCTCAAAAAGGACAGTGAGTCTTTAAAACTGGGATAGAAACTACCAGGTTATTACTGAACTATAAAGCCTTTAAATTCTTTCTGCTAAGCTGGATGTAGAGGTGCACAACTTCAGTCTCAGCTACTTGGGAGGCTATGGCAGAAGGATTGACTGAGCCCAGGAGTTCGAGGCCAGTCTGGGCACTGGGCAGCATAGTGAGACTCCCACCTCAAAAAAGCAAAACAAACAAAAAACAAAGAAAGAAAACTGTTTCTACTATATGCTTATACCAAGTATGACAAATATACTTTGTCATATATATACTACTACTGTCCTTTCCAGTGTCACTACAGATATCCCTAATCAATCATGGATCCTTCTCAGAGAAGAATGCAGACCCAGAATCCTTAACGTGGAGTTAGAGACAGCCACTAGCCCACAAGTGGGGATGCACCAGAGACAAGGCCTACTTGCTCTCTCTAAAACAGTAAAATTGGTTCTCCAGGTAGGTCCTGGCAAACTAGTTCCCAACATCAAGACTCCTCAATTCTAGGTGGGGTGGGCTGGAGGAATGGGCTTGTCTATTAGAATAGCGTGGTTGAGTGAGGGCAGCCAGGAAACAGCTCTTTCACAGGACCTGGCTTAAGAACTCAGCTTCGGAAGGAAGAATTGCCAGGCTGACTGGCCTACAGCTGCCTTGACTGTGAGAACCTGTGATCAGCCTCAGGGTCTCTGTGTGGCCAGAGGCTTGGGCCACTCAGAGGGACACTCAGGCTGTCCCTGCTGGCCTGCCAGACCTTTGCTCTCTGGCCTTGGGCCACTCTGCCCCTCCTATGCCTTCCTGCCTGGTTGTTGGTCTGGAATTGGGTCCTCCTGAATACAGTCCTGGGGAGAAGTCTCACCGGGGACTTGTAGTACAGAATCTGTCCCTGTCTCAGGACAAACCAGCGTCTCTTCCATGTCTTCACCCGGGTCCCCATTTTCAGCAGGTAGCCTGACTTCTCCAGTGACTCCTGAGGGGTGAAAGGTCAGAGGGGAGGAGGGAGACAGAAAGGGGAAATCACTCAGGGCTCCCAGGCATCACATAGGCTAAAATAGTCCAGTGTTATCACTGCTTTGCTATCAGTTTCTAAAAAAATATCGGGCACCGATAATTATAATTAAAATAAATAATTACACGTATTTATTTTCTGGGTACTGCACCCTGCTGAGGGTTCAGAGAGGACTAAGTGAAGGGTGGTCCTGCCGTGTAAGACAGCACCTGGCCTGGCATGGGAAGGTGACAGATCAGGGACTGCGAGTGGGACAGGCTGGCAGGGAGGACTCCAGGAAACAGCCAGACCTGGACCGGCCTTTGGAGGACAGGGAGCCTCTCTGTCACAGACAAGTCGAGAGGAGGAAGGCGGCCAGCCCAGGCAGCACGGTGGGAGAGGGCAGGCAGGCCGGGGGACAGGGACACAGGCCAGGTGGAGGGTTTGTGGAGGGGACGGAGGCAGAGCAGTGGGATGGTGAGGAGCTGGGCTGGGGAAATAGGTCAGGATTCCCTGCTGGCCTGGCACATGTGCCAGTCTCTGAGTCTTGGGGCAATGATCCCAAGAGGACCCCGAGGACCAGTGAGGGGTAGAGGGCAGGAAGAGCGCTGAGGACAGCGCCTGGCACGCTGCAAAGTCAGCCTCTGAGGGTCAGTGTGGAGATAGAGCAAGGTGCAATGCACCTCGGGGTGCCGAGGAGCTCACTCCTCCCTCTTCCCTTTCTCATGGGGTCTGTGTGTGTCTGCCTCTCTTACCAGACACCCCGGCCCACTCTCCAGGGCCACCTCCCTTCTTGAACTGACCCACAGCCCTCACCCCCTCTATCTGTGTGGGGATTGAAGCAGGCCTCTGCTGCAGGGCTCGCCCACCCGCCCACCCGCCCGCGCCCCTGCTCACCCCGCCAAGGCCCAGCCCGTCGGTGGAGTAGGACGAGGTGCGCTGGAGCTTGTGCTCCGGCTCTGAGTAGTCACTGTCCAGTGAGCAGGCATCAGGGGGAATGGCGTAGTCACCCTCGGAGCTGAGTGAGGACATGGAGACCCCTGGCCGCAGAAGGAGGAATGGAGGCCTGGGTCCCCACCTTTCCTGATTCACAGGACCCAGAAGTGCAGGGCCTTCCTTACCCACCCAGGACCCCTGAGTCTGGGGCTGAGGGCACAGATCAAACAGGGGCCCCCGAGTACACATGGCTGTGGGAAGAGGTGAAGGCGGCCTCCCGCTCTCCCCTATACCTCTCTTGATGGCTCGGGGACTGCCCAGACCGCTGGTTTTCCTACACTCAGAACAGGGGACTGACAACCGGAAGCTCGCCTGAGAACTGCAGTCATCATCGGAGCCAGAGTCGTCATCCACGAAGGGCACGCTGCTGATCTGCAAGGCTCTCTGCAAGACAGGCCCCTGCCCGCTGTAGCTCAGGCTGCAAAACAAGTCCCTCTCACCAACATCATGGACTTGGACTCTTAAGTGCACAGCCTGTATGGGGCAGCACAGAGGCCATGACCCAGCTGGGCACCTAACAGATAACTGTTATAATTAAAATTATAATAAATTTAAATGACGTGGTGAGTTGAGCTCACTGACCAGGGTCATGTGTGCAGTCACCTGGCCCTTGGCCCCATCCCAGTCACCACATGTGGAGACTAGGGACCTCTCTTCTGGGGAACGTCCCCTCCCTGCACAGCAGTCTTACCCCTCTCAGTGCTGTGTAGACAGGCACGGTGACATTCTTGTAGACAAGGCCAGAGAAAGGCCCAGGTGATGCAAGGGCAGGAGGGCTTGAAGCTGGGGAGAGAGGGATGGGGCGACTCAGGTGGCACGACCCAGCCTGGCGGGAGGAGAGGCAGAGGACTGGGCAGACCAGGAGGAGGGCCAAGGTCTTCTCGTCTTCCCTCCCTCCTTGTTCCCGTTGATTTTCCCTGGTGATCCCCACACAGTAGAGGACCCACCATAGTGGAATCTAAGTCTTGCCTTTTAATCATTTTCTCTTCCATGAGGCTAGCACTGTATCCCACTCTTGTCTTGCCTATGTGAGTTACAAATGGGGATCCCATCACTATGAGGGTACTGTGGCTGGCTAGTGCCTCATCTGAATCAGGGTGCACGGGGCTGGGGACCCCTCGAAGTTCTTGCCAGCTCTATGGTTGGTTATCATCTTGATGTCATTTCCTAGCTAGCACTGGGGAGCTGAACCTCCTCCTCTCCCTTCCTCACAGTCTCAGCTGTGGGATTTCACCCGTACTGCACTGCTGGGGAGGGGAACAGGTGCCAGGCCACCCCACCCCAGGGTGTGGCTCAGTCTCTTCCCCACTGGCCCACCCTCCCCACTCACCGCAGCAGGCAGCGTAACTTCGAGGAGTCACATCTGACAGCTGCATGCCCGATGTGGCCACCGCATAGATCCGGCTCTCCTGCAATGAGAGGAGCCAGGAGGTCAGGGCCCAGGACCGTGCCCGCCCCTGGCGAGTGGAGGGACAGACCTGAGTCCACACTGGGGCAGGCCAGGTACAGGCTGAGGAATCTCAGGCAAGCTTCTTAATTTCTGAGCCTCGTTTCCCTCAGCTCTATCATGGAGGTAATGATACTGACCTTTCAGGAGCCTGCTGTGCAATCAAATGAAATGAAAGGGTGTGTGTGTGTGTGTGTGTGTGTGTGTGTGTGTGTGTGTGTGTGTATGTAGGGGGATATTGGGGATAGAACCCAACATGCTAGGCACGTGTGTGTGTGTGTGTGTGTGTGTGTGTAGGGGGATATTGGGGATAGAACCCAACATGCTAGGCACACAATGTTCCACTGAACTACCTCTCCAACCCTCAAACGAAATAATTAATGTAACCATTTAACTCCCAGGATATAATTCATGCCCAAGAGATATTCGTTCTTTCTCTTGCCTCCATCTTTCCCCTTTAGGCAAGGGAGGTTCAAGAGGAAAATGGGTCAATGAGCTATTTCTTACCCATTTCAGAGACCCAGGGATCTCAGGATCTCACCCCCAGAGGTCGGGGATACTGATAATGAGGAAGTCAAAGCCACATGGGGAAGGTGTGCTGTAAGCCAGCCATTTGGAACCTAGGACGCACTATCTTCCTAGAGTAATGATGTTAAATCACAGTTAGGCTTCAGGGCCAATACAAAGCCTATTTAGCCCAACAGAACTCCAAAATCCCAATGCAAAAGACACCTGCAGAGAATGTGGGCCCTAAGGGTGCCTCCGGGTCTGAAGCAGGCCCCCAGGCCTAGGAATCTTTGCTCCTAATGGCCCACAGGGTCCCCCCAGGCTGTTCCAGATCTGTTTGCTCCACTTGCCCTACAGGGAAAACAAAGACTCGCTCAGGTGACTGGTGAGTCACAGGGGCTGACCAGGAAGGTCAGCTGACTTTGGGAGGAGTACAAGCCTGGCCTGCAGAGGCCAGGGCAGGGGACAGGGCCAGAAGGGCGTGGGCAGCGTGTTGGGCTGTGGCTTTGGAGGTGGGCAGTGGCCCTGGGTCAAGGTGGGCGAGCGGTCGATGTGGGCTGAGACGCTGAGGTAGCTGGTGCCATTCGAGACAAGAGCTGGGGGGCGATGGGTAATGGCACCCAGAGGGCTGCAGCAGGGTGGGAGGCTCCTGTGCTCGCACACAGCAGATGCTTTGGGTCCAAGTAGTAATACTAGGCATAGAAAAGATTCTTTCTGCCCATAGAAAAGGGAAGTCAATCTTGAAGGAGTGAGGTTAAACAGAAGGTAGCACTGTGTGACCTCACAAGGTCATCTTAAGAATTAAGAGAAAAAAGGCTCTATCAGCCCCAAAGGCGAGGAAGTATATCTAACTCCCAGGACTGCTTCTCTCCTGCAGATGGCCACTGCCCACTGGTTCTGCCTCACGCAGTGGCTGGGCTCCTGGGCCCACATGGACTGGAGTGACCGTGCCTTAGGGGTCTCCATGAGCCTGCATGGAGCCTCATTTCCCTCAGGAGCGAGTTACAGAGAACAATGAAAACAGGAGACAGATTGTCCTTAAACCTCACTGGCTGATTCCTGGGGTCCCCTGGACCCAGCTGAGCGAAGGAGGCTCTGTGGAAAGACCTGCTGCCACCCTTAGAACCTTCATCCCAGAGTGCGGCCGTGTCCATGGGTAACGCGGTCTGAAGCTTTTTTTTTTTTTTTTTGGCAGTACTAGGGGCTGAAGTCAGGGGTCTGAAGCATTTTAATTGTTTCAGTTTGTTCTGTGAGTTGGTGTCTCCCTACGTTGTCCAGGCTGGCCTTGAACTCTTGGGCTCAAGTGATCTTCCTGCTGTGGCCTCTGATTGCTGGGACTACAGGTGTGCAGGCCACTGTGACCCAGTAAGGCATTTTATATATTTATCCCCTCCTTTTTGTCTCCCTCACCCCTTTCTACTCTCCTACTTTCTCTCACACACATACGTATATACAGGCAGAACACAAGAGCCACTCTTGGCCACCACAGGGGATGGCTATATGCTGGCAAAGCGGTGGCTGTCAGCAACACTTCTCTGGGGTAGCACCTGCCCAGCTCTCCTGCCACATTCCTGTCTCAATGTTCCCTCACCCCCACCTCTGCTTTAGGGCTCCAGACCAAGACAGCATTGAGCGAGAGGGCCGGCAGCCATGGCCTGAAGGATAGCCAGCATGGGGGCGCTGCTAGCTCCCACCTCCTCACCTCCTTCCAGCCCCACTCCCGCTCAGCAGGTGCCCTCGGAGCCATTAGCAGCTGGTCAGCAGTCACTGGCAAGGGACAGCTCCCTGGTCATCTACCCAGGGCCTTAGGCAAGTTGGTAAAATGGTGGCAACAGCAGTTGCCTATTCCAACAAGGTGAGAAACAGCGCCTAATTCCTTGCACAGGTGAGGATCCTTCCCACCTGCCAGGCTCTGTGCTGAGCCCTTCAAATCCCTCACATCATTCTCACTACCCAACCCTGAGATGTTAATAATGTCCCAACCCACCCCATTTTTATATTAACTTTTTTTGTGTGTGTGGTGCTGGGGGGGATTGAACCCAGGAACATTCTACCTCTGAGCTATACACCCAGACAGACTTTATTTTTACTTGGAAACAAGATCTCATTAAGTTGCAGAGGGCCTTACTAGGTTGCTGAGGCTGGCTCCAAACCTGCGATCCTCCTGTCTCAGGCTCCCAAGTACTGGGATGACAGGTGTGTGCCACCACACCTGGCTTTATTTTAACTTTCTATCAAAAAAAATGTTAGACACAAAAGTAGAGAGGACACTAAAGAATGAGGTCATGTACCCATCGCCCAGTTTAACTGTGTACTAATATATGGCCAGTGTTATTTCATCTGTACTGCCCCCTGACCCAGATCAATGATTCTGAAGCAATTTCACCAGACATCATGTCATCTTATCCAATGTTACAAGTAAGGAAGCTAAGGCTCAGAAATAAAAATAGCTAGCTGGGGGTAGTGGTGCATGCTTGTAATTCCAGCTTCTCAGAAGGCTGAGGGCAGAATGATCAGAAGTTTGAGGCTAGTCTGGGCAGCTTAGCAAGACCTTACCTCAAAATAAAAAAATAAAAAGAAGCCCGGCATGGTGGCTCCAGCCTGTAATCTTAATACGTGGGAGGCTGAGACAGGAAGCTCACAGGTTCAAGGGTGCCTCAGCAAATTAGCAAGGCTCTCAGCAACTTAGTGAGACCTTGTTTCAAAATAAAACAGGGCTGGGAGTGTAGCTCAGAGGCAGAATGCCCCTGGGTTCAATCCCCAGCACCACAATAAATAAATAAATAGGGCCAAGCATGTGGCTCAGTGGTAGAGATCTTCTCTAGCATGTGTGAGGCCCTGGGTTTGATCCTCAGTGCCACAAAAAGAAACAAAGGGGGGAAAAAATAGAAAAAGTCACAGTACTTGAAAGTACTTACTAGATAACAACATGTTTAATCCTCACAACAGCTCTATAAAGTAGTCCTTACTATTACCTTTTTGCAGATGGGGATACTGAGGCACAGAGGTTTAGTTAAGTTGCTCAGGGTCACACAATCGGCATTTTAACCCTAGTGACTTGATCCTAGGATCTGTGCTCTTAACCCCACACACATACCACCTCAAAAAGTCACAAAAAGCCGGGCGTGGTGGCGCACGCTTGTAATCCCAGCATTCGGGAGGCTGAGACCGGAGGATCCGGGTTCGCGGCCAGCCTCAGCTACCTAGTGAGACACTCCGCAACTTAGTGAGACCCTGTTTCAAAATAAAGAATAAAAAATAGGGCTGGGGGTGTAGCTCGGAGGTAGAATGCCCCTGAGTTCAACTCCCAGTACTGCAAAAAAAAAAAAAAAAAAAAAAAAAAATCACAAAAACGAGAAGAGAATTCACAAAGCCCCTGAAATCAGTATGCAGCGCTCGCTGAGTGCCCAGGAAACGACTGTCAGCCACCCTTCACATCGTTCAGATTCTGTTCTGCACTTCCCTCCCTAGGTGGGCTGGGTAAGCTGGCAGTGAGGATGCAGCCTCACCTCATGCTCCGAGTGCAGGTGCGCTCTATGAACAGTGTGTGTGTTGTCGGCCCTACCCCTCTGCCCTGCCCCAAGGTGGCCTCTTACCCAGGATGGAAACCGGTGCAGGGGGGGCGTGGGCGGTTTCCCCAGCTCCACTTCTTCCAGCTCAGCTCTGGGGGCCTTCAGTCTCTCTCCTTTCTCCTTCCCTGATGGAGGTAACTCCTCCATCTCCATCTTCTCAGGTTCTTCCCTGAGCTCAGCTTGAGCCTCCGGCTTGGAAAGGCCAGCGGGGTGGAGGGTTGACAGGGCCCCGATCTCAATGCTCGCCACGTGCTCAAAGTGCCCAAGGCCTACCTGGGGCTGGCTGTGGTGCCTTTTGGCCACCTGGATGCTGTCCCTGGGGATGCTGGGAGCCCGAGCCTTTGGTAGGGTCAGGCTGCTGCCTGGGCCACCTTGCCTGGCGGAAGTCTTGGTCCCAGGGAGCATCCCTGCCTGAGCAGTGACCAGGCCCTCCCCCCAGGAGGCTGAACTGCATCTGGGGAGGCCAGGCTTGCTGGCTCTTCCCACATGAGGTAGAAGGGCCTGGGCCTTGGCTATTTCCCCGGAGTGGACCACGCTGGAACTAGAATCCTCCGTGGAACTTCTGTATTCAAACGCAGAGCCCTTGATCTGCAGGGCACCCAGAGAAGGTACAGGCACAGCCACCTTCACACCCTGGGCCTGGGGACCACTGTCTTGTCCCACAGGCTGAGCTCCTGGCTCTGAAGGAACAGAGTCCTGCTCTGGGGTTCCCTGGGGGGCCACCAGCAGCTTCTCTGAAGGTACCATCCGAAGAGCTGTGGTTGGGGCAAAAACAGGCATATTGAGAGCTCCCTCAATCAATTCAGCACCACGCTCTGCCCTCCCCGCCTGACACACACATGCCCTAGCCTGCCTACCTTCAAGTGCATCTTGAAGGGCTCCCACCTGCTCCACCAGGCGCTGATTATAGCTTTTGAGGTGCTGATTCTCCATCTCAAGCTGGACAAAAAAATTAAAAAAGATTTAGTGGGGTGGGGATATGGTATAGTGATAAAGTACATGCTTAGTATGTTCAAGGCCCTGAGTTCAATTCCTAGCACCAAAATCAGAAGGAAAGAAAGAGAAAGTGGGGAGGGGGAGGAAGAGGAGGAAGAGGAAGGGAGGGAAATGGAGATTTAGAATACTCAGTTCCTACAGGCTCAGACATATTAATCAAAATAAGATTAAAAGCCCAAATATTTGAAAAAGAGCACTTGGTGTTCCACCAATCTAGTGCTGACTCTCCCAGGGAGCCCTGACATCCTCCTCCCTCCATGCCAACTGGTTTGAGTTGGGAAAGAATTCCATTTTGGCAAGCCCTACACTTTCTTTTACAATTTTTTGGTGCCATGACTTAGAGCTATTATTATTTTCAACCTTTGGGCTTTTCTGTGGTACTGGGGATTGAATCCAGGGACATTCTACTGCCAAGCTACACTCCAGCCCTTTTTATTTTTTGTTTGGATATAGGTCTCGTTAGGTAGCTGAGAGTCTCACTATGTTGCTAAGGCTATCCTCGAACCTGCAATCATCCTGTCTCAGCTTCCCAAATGCTGGGATTACAGGTGTGGGCCACCATGCCCGGCTTATTTTCAACCTTTTAAAAACTGTGAAATATAAGCCAGGCATGGTGTGCACACTGGGGCAGAGAGAATGCGGAATCAGTGTTTGCAGACATGGTTTCTGAAGTCTTGTAAATAAGTGGTGATGTCCACAAAACATGGTACATTTACTTAATGCCTCTGAACTGTACATGTAAAATAAGTTAAATGATAAATTTTACCACAATTTTTAAATTTACTTTTTTACCACAATCTTTTTTTCAAAAGTTAAAAAGAATAGAGAGGACAGAGGAGAAAGGGGAGGGTGGTATAAATGTACTCCTTAGAAGAAAACTGAGGGGGCTTTTCAGAAGCGAGACTCTTTTCTTCTTCCCAAACTTAAATCTCACACAAAGCTGGCGAGAGCTCCAACAAAACTGACCAAGACAGATGGAAAGGGAGCATGAAGCCAGGTGTCAAGTGTTTAAACTGAATGCAGGACAAAGGGTCAAGAAATGTAGGCCAGGCAAGGCACTGAACAGGAGGAGGCCAGACACTCTGGGCATAAAGGCGCCCTGGCACAGCCCCAGGGCGGCCCCTGCCCCCGGATGAATTTCTGACTCACCTCTGCTAACTTCAGTGTCACCCACTCCTTGATCTTTGCAGCCTTTTCTTGAACAATTTTTGCTTCCTCAGCTCTCATCTGCTTCTGAAAGAAAGAGAGCACCTTTGGTTAATCACTGCATCATCATCAGAATGAAGAACTGGAGGTGGTAAGCCTGGAGAAGGGACATCAAGTGACTGGATGGCGTGGCCCAATGAAAGAAATTAACTCAGCTATGATTTTAAAAATATTTTTGCCAGGCATAGGGGTGCATACCTATAATTCCAGTACTTGGGAGGCTGACACAGAAGGATGGCAGATTGGAGGCCAGCCTCAGCTTAGTGAGAACTTTTAGCAACTTAGTGAGACAGTTTCAAAAAAAATTAAAAGGGCTGGGAATGCAGCTTAGAGGCAGAATGGCCCTGGGTTTAATCCCCAGTACATATATACATATATATATCTTAAAGTGAGAAGGGCCTTCTTAAAAGCACTGAAGGAAAAAGACTAATAAATCTTTATCATCACTATAAATTATTACCTATATCATCACTATAAATTACTGTATGACTGAAAAAAGAATCCCTAAACAAAACCAAAGACCAACTGGAAAAGGATTTGCAACACAAATAGCACACATATAAAGGGCAATTTTTTTTTTCAGTACTGAGGGTTGAACCCAGGGTATTATATCTCTGATCTATACCCCAGCCATTTTAATTTTTTTATTTTGAAACAGGGTCTCACTAAATTGCTGAGGTTCTCTCTAAGTTCCTGAGGCTGTCTTCAAACAAGCAATCCTTCTATCTCGATCTCCCAAGTACTGGGATTACAGGCATACACCACTATGCCATCTCACAAAGGGCTATTTAAAATGAACATTATACATATGCAAAGTATATGAAAAGGAAATTAACAGAAAAAGAAATAAAGGTAAAAAAAAAAACATGAAAAGCTATTCAACCTCAATCATAATTTTAAGTATACAGCCAAAAACAAGGCATCATTTTCCTCAAGCAGACAAATGTACTTTAAAAGATTGATATTAGCTGGGCATGGTGGCGCACGCTTGTAATCCCAGTACTTGGGAGGCTGAGACCAGAGGATCCGGGTTCGTGGCCAGTCTCAGCTACTTAGTGAGGCCCTCTGCAACTTGGTGAGAGCGTCTCAAAATAAAGAATAAAAAATAGGACTGGGGATGTAGCTTGGAGGTAGAATGCCCCTGGGTTCCATCTCCAGTACCATAAAATAAATAAATAAATAATAAAAGTTTGATATTAAAGCCAGGCGTGGTGGCACATGCTTGTAATCCCAGTACTTAGGAGGCCAAGACAGGAGGATCACAGGTTCGAAGCCTGCCTCAGTTTAATGAGGCTTTCAGCAACTTAGCGAGACCCTGTTCCCAAATAAAAAATAAAAATAGGTCTAGGGGTGTAGCCTGGAGGTAGAAGGCTCCTAGGTTTCATCCCCAGTGCCACACACACACACAAAAGTTTGATATTAGCCCCAAACAGTCAAGAATGTTGGAAGCAATTTCTTTTATACAAACTGGCAAAGCCTTTGGGAGGTGGAGGGAAATTTGGTACTATCTGTCAACCTTATAAATATACATACTATTGACCTAACAAAGCTACAGCTCAGGAGTCATCTGAGCTGTAGCACATCACAAAATGACAGTAAAATGCTGTGCTTTGATACACAAGAAACATTAACAGCTAGGAGTAGAAATGAGGAGTTGAGAATAAATGAAAAATGTTACTTGTCATTTTAGACCCTACTGGTCTTTTTGTATTTTTTACTAGAAGCATGCATTACCTTCACAGTTAAAAAAACAAAACCAGTCAGGTGTGGTGGCACACACCTGTAATCCCAGTACTTGGGAGGCTGAGACAGGAGGATCACAGGTTCAAGGAGAGCCTCAGCAAGTATTGAGACTCTCATCAACCTATTGAGACCTTGTTTCAAAATAAAAATAAAAATAGGACTGGGAGTAGAGCTGAGGTAGACTGTTCCTGGGTTCCATCCTCAGCACACACACACACAAAAATCTAAATTAGCATATAACTAAGGTATTTCCCATAAAATAATCAAAAGTAGTAGATGACTGAAAAGGAGATTCAAGGACAGACTTAGCAACTCAATGAGACTTTCAGCAACCTAGTGAGACCCTGTTTCAAAATAAAATATAATAATTTAAGAAAAGGGTTGGGGGTGTAACTCAGAGGTAGAATGCCCCTGGGTTCAATCTCCAGTACCACGAAAAAGAAAAAAAAATATGGGTTTTGATCCTACATATGAGGCTTATTTGCTACGAGGCATTAGGCATGATCCTAGCCTCTCTGGGCCTACCCAGGCACCTCCAAAACAAAACGGGGTGGAGACAGTCATCCCTCTGCTGGGCCAGCCTGAGAAAGAAGTGAGACAGGCACACCGCACCACGTACTGTACTGTGAGGCACAGAGTCAGCCAGCTCGCCAGTGAGGACTAGCCCCTGAGCGACAGGTGACAACTGAACAGTTGAGACTTGGGCTATGACTCTAGGGAGAAACTGCCTGACAACTGTAGGACGACAGACATAAAAGCTCCAAACCAGCAAGTCTGCAATGAGACGGGAACATGAGAGAGAACATCAAACACTCACTCAGTATTTCAGGAATAGGAAGATCATCTAGTTCAGGGTTTGGCAAACAACAGCCCACAGGCCAAACCCAGTACTCCACCTATTTACCTCCCACCTATTTCTGTATAAAGTTTTATTGAAACTGAGTCTTGTGCTTGTTCAACATATGAAAAACAATCCATGTAATTCACTGCATAAACAGAATCAAAGACAAAAATCACATGATCATTTCTCAATTTATGCTGAAAAAACATTTGACAAGATCCAACACCCATTCATGCTAAAAGCACTGCAGAGAATTGGAATAGAAGGAACATACCTCAAAATCATAGAGGCAATATACAATAGGCCCACAGCCAATATCATATTAAATGGAGAAAAACTGCAAGAGTTCCCACTGAAAACAGGAACAAGACAAGGATGTCCATTATCACCTCTTCTGTTCAACATAGTACTTGAGACTCTAGCCAGAGCAATAAGGCAAGAGAAGGAAATCAAAGGGGTAAAAATAGGGAAAGAAGAACTAAAACTATCCCTTTTTGCAGATGATATGATACTATACTTAGAAGACCTAATAGTCAACCAAAAAACTTATAAAACTTATCAACAAATTCAGCAAAGTGTCTGGATACAAAATCAATCTTAAAAAATCAGAAGCTTTCCTGTATGCTAACCATAAGTCCACTGAAAAAGAAATCCAGAAAACAATTCCACTCACAATAGCACCCAAAAAAATAAAATACTTAGGGATAAACCTAACCAAAGAGGTAAAAGACCTCTATAAGGAAAACTATAAAAAGCTGAAAAAAGAAATCGATGAAGACCTTAGAAGATGGAAAGATCTACCATGCTCTTGGATAGGCAGAATAAATATCATCAAAACGGCCATCCTCTCAAAAGTGATCTACAGATTCAATGCAATACCCATGAAATTACCAAGGTCACTCCTCACAGACATAGAAAAATCATCTGGAACAACAAAAAGCCCAGGATAGCCAAAGTAGTTCTTGGCAACAAGAACCATGCAGGAGGTATCACAATACCTGGCTTCAAACTCTACTACAAAGCCACAGTAATAAAAACAGCATGGTATTGGCACAAAAACAGACACACAGACCAATGGCGCAGAATAGAAGATTCAGAAACAGACCCACGTGCTTACAGTCAACTGATTTTTGACAAAGGAGCCAAAAACATACACTGGAAAAAAGATAGCCCCTTTAACAAATGGTGTTGGCAAAACTGGTTAACCATATGTAGGAAAATGGAAATAAATCCCACTTTCTCACCCTGCACAAGAGTTAACTCAAGGTGGATCAAAGACCTGGCAGTCAGGCCAGAGACCTTACAGCTACTCGAAGAGGGCATAGGACCAACACTTCAACACAAAGGCACAGATAAAAACTTTCTCAACAAGACCACAAAAGCACAAGCAACTCAAAGGAAGATCAATACATGGGATTGTATTCAACTAAAGAGCTTCTGTGCAGCAAAGGAAACTATCAAGAACCTCAACAGAGAGCCACAGTGTGGGAGAAAATTTTTGCCAGCTACTCTTCTGATAGAGGACTAATATCTAGGATATACAGAGAACTCAAGAAACTCACAGCTAAGAAAACAAATAACCCAATCAAAAAATGGGAAAAGGATCTAAATAGACACTTCACAAAAGAAGAAACACAAATGGTCAATAAATGTATGAGGTAATGTTCAACATCATTAGCAATCAGAGAGATGCAAATCAAAACTACCCTGAGATTTCACCCAACTCCAATCAGAAAGGCAATCATCAGGAACACAAACAACAACAAATGCTGGCAAGTGTGTGGAGAAGTGGGAACCCTAATACATTGTTGGTGGGATTTCAAATTAGTGCAACCACTTTGGAAAACAATATGGAGGATCCTCAGATGAATGGGAATGAACCTACATATGATCCAGCAATACCACTTCTGGGTATCTACCCAAGAGAAAGGAAACCAAACTATCAGACCAACACATGTGTATCTATGTTTATAGCTACACAGTTTACAATTGCCAAACTATGGAACCAGCCAAGATGTTCATCAACAGATGAATGAATTACAAAACTATGGGATATGTACACAATGGAATTTTACTCAGCCATAAAGAAGAACAAAATCATGTTATTTGCAGGGAAATGGATGAAACTGGAAAACATTATGTTAAATGAGATTAGTCAGTCACAAAAAGTAAAAAATCGTATGCTCTCCCTAATATGTGGAAGCTAGGGAGAAAATGGGACATAAGAGGGACTCCAGATGAAGAAGGAGAATCCTTAGGTGAGCAAAGAATTTGACTTAATGGAAGGTGATGGGGGAAGGGGGGGACACACTAATGAGCATGATGTACTTTCACAAATATATCAAAGTCAACCACTAAACTGAACTTGAGAAGGAGGGAGGAGGAGGGAGTGGGGTGGGAATTGGGGAAGGGTTAAATGAGAAATGTGTGCATGTATGCCTTTACCAGCTTGTACCTAACAAAGATGTATGATTACAATGCACCAATTAAAAATAAATTTAATTCAATATATTAAAAAAAAAAAAAAAGAAAGAAAAGAAACTGAGCCTTGCCCTGACTGCTTTCACACCACAACTGCAGAGCTGAGCAGTTGCCACATTGACGATGTGACTGTGGCCCACAAAGTCTAAAACAGTTACTTTCTGGCCCTTTACAGAAACAGCTGAACCCTGACCTGATTTGGTACTCTCTTTGTACAGCTATGGAAACTGGCTCAGAGGAGCAAAATGACTTGCTAGGACTAAAACCAGGTCTCTTGATTCATGGAAAGGCATTCTTTCTCTTCTGATTTATACCTCCCAATTACAATTGCAAACATTTTTTTTGTTTTGTTTGCCTCCCGATACCCAAAATGCTGCCACTTCTGTGAACCACTCAGAAGATAAGGAATCTTTAAAATTCATGAAGGCCAGATACAGTGGCTCACACCTGTAATTCCAGTACTTGGGAGACAAGAGGATCGAAGGTTCGAGGCCAGCCTCAGCAACTTAATGAGACCCTCAGCAACTTAGGGAGGTACTGTTTCAAAAAATAAAAAGGGCTCAGGGTGTAGCTCAAAGGTAGAAAGCCTCTGGGGTACAATCCCTAGCACCAAAAATAAATTAACGAAAAACTTGATTAGACATTCCATGTGTAAAAATTCTATTTTCCCACAACTTTTCAGGAACACACGGTGCCCCATAGCATACAAAGGCACATCCAATAAGGGAATGTTCAATGAATGCTGACAAGTGATTACACTTGCCCACAATCGTTGGAAGGTACTGCCACAATTAGCTGGAACCTTCGTGGAGAAAATGCATGTAGAAAAGTCACCTGACCTTACTGTGGGGCCTGTTGTTAGAAACGGATGGAGCTCGGACACCAAGGGGAAGTGGGACAGAGAAGACCCATGGCAGAGGACAGGGACAGAGCTGGGACGAAGCTAATGAGGCTGTGAAGGAGAGGAGGCTGGGCACAGGAACTGGCAGGGGAGCATTCCAGAAGCCCTCGCAGCAGCCAGGGTGCGATCTGTAGCTGAGATGCTGGGCACGGTCTCTCATGGATTCCCACACACTCAGGACGGGAGGCCTCGATTTTCAGAGGAGGTGGCAACTTTGGTCTCTGCCTCTTTAGGTTCACTGAGAAACTTGGGCTAAAGCTGCCCTAATGAACTGCATGCTGCTCTGGACACACGGCAGCCAAGTGCCACGTAGCACATGTTGGCAGGGCCTTGCAAGGCCAGCGTAGAGAAGGGAGCGCTCTTTCCCAAGCACTGACCACGTGTCTGATACTACACAGAGATTACCTGCGTCAATTCTCCCAAAAGCCCTTTGAGGCATTACAACCCCTATTTTAGAAATATGTAAAATGAGAATCAGTCAGGGTTAGCAATTTTCTCACAGAAAGCAGCAGGTGCTAGAAGTGGGAGTCATGCTTCCAACTAAGGCCGTTTTGCCCTAAATCCCCTGCCTGACTTCTCATGAACAACAGAAAGAGGGAAAGACCTTCTGACAATTAAATCTTTGTGAAAAAGAACAGGCAGTGAGCCCATGACTCCACACCTCCAGCAGAAGGGCTCAAGAAGTAGGGAGCCAATTGGTGCAGATGTTGAGGGGACTGGTGCTCTGCTGCACCTGAGCCCTTACCTGCTTCTCCAGCTGCGCCTCCAGCTGGCCGATGAGCTCATCTTTGCTCTGCATGGCTTTCAGCAATTCTTGGTATTTCTGGTGCAGGCTGCCAGTGGAGTCCACATTCTTTAGGTTGGACAGTTTTACCTTCTCTTCCATCACCCCCACCTGAAAAAGACCGATGACCTCCTGAGGTCTCCTATTACTCATGTGGTACATGTGCAGTGACCTCAGATGTCCCTGCTTATGACTCTTAGCAGGGCCCTTACCCAGGGCAGTCTGGGCCAATTAATAAAGTGACCATTTATGAAGACCTTTTCTGGGTAAAACTGCCAAGGAAGTTTTGGCTGTTCTCAAAAGACTAGCTAAGTCTTGGGCCATCTAGGGGTCCAGCTAGGGATAAGCTGGGCAGGACAAACAGCCCCAAGGGGCACCTGCTCCAACCCCATTGGAGCAGAGATATTATTGTTTACTGGATATCCATTGTGTTTCCCCATACCTCCTCCCCCTCTTGTAACCAGAGGGGCCATGAAATCTACCAGTCAATGGGCTTAGAGTGGAAATGGTATGTCATCTCTGTGCTGAAGAATTTAAAAGCTGCTACACAAGTATCCAGCTCTTTCCCTGCCATGGAGACCAAGAAGGCAGTGTGTTTTAGCAGGTCCAGGTACAAGACAGGGGAGGCTCCTTCAGCTCGGAGCCCTGAATGACTGCAGGAGCGCACCTGCTGTCCACCCATCGATGGACACGTACCAAGTGTGAGAACTAAACGTGACAAACCAGAGATCAGACTGAACTTGTTCCCACAGCATATAATTTGTTCCTGCAGCCTCGCATGGCCTACTTGAACTCATACTCCCACTCACTGTGCTGACCGGACCTTGACCCCTTTGTTCCCACACAAAGCTCTTTGCACCTTAATTTGCTCAGGTCCAACACCCGACTGCTGTTTCTTCCATCTGTATAAGGAACCCCTGGGTGTGATGAGTGTGCACACGTGTGTCTGTGGGAAGGGCAGGTGTTTTCTCCAGCATTCTCGCACCAATCCCCTCCCCATTACCTGGGTCTCTGCATTCTCTGCTCTCTGCTCCGCCTCCAGCAGCCTTTGCTCCAGCTCCTGCATCTGCTCAGAGAGGAAGGGGAGATGTGGGTGCCATTCCTGACTGTGAGCCTGGCATCAGGGCCACTTGAGCGAAGCCTACCAACACCGCTCTCAGGTCAGCTTCAACTGCCATCGCAAGGGCTCCAGGGTGTCAGGGTAAAGATTTTCATGGCAAATCTCAGCTCCCTAATCCGATGCTGAGCTTAAGGGGCAGGTGAGGAGCCATGTTGCTATCTTTGCTGCAGAGAGAGTGAAAGCCTAGCTCTCACCATTGTGTGTGCTGGGGATGGGGGCACCACTGTCATTCCTCCTGAGCACTCCTGCCCCAGCACTGCCTTGGTCTCCTCTCCAGAGGTCTCTTCCTCTCTGCACTGGGTCGCAGGCAGGACCGTGCCACTGCTTTCCCATGTACTCAGCAGGGACGACACTCCTATACAAGCCCACCTCACATCATCTGTCCCCACTGAGAATATCTCACTAGCTGGGGATAAATGGCATTATGGGTACCACTTTATTTAATTTTAAAGTAACAAAGAAGCTGGGCATGGTGGCGCATGCTTGTAATCCCAGTACTTGGGAGGCTGAGACAGGAGGATCACAGGTTTGAGAATACCCTCAGCAATTTAGTGAGGTTCTCAGCAACCTAGTGAGACCCTATCTCCAAATAAGAAATAAAATTGGTCTGGGGGGTGTAGTTCAGAGGGAGAATTCCTCTGGATTCAATTCCCAGTAAAATACACACACACACACACACACACACACACACACACACACACACACAGTAACAGAGATGCTCAAGAACTTTTTACATTTTGGTGCTGGAGATCAGAGCAAACCCAGGGCCTTGTGAATGCTAAGCATATGCCCTGCCACTGAGCTACACCCCCAGCCCCAACAGTATTAAAAATTCTATCATTGGGCTGGGGAGGTGCCTCAGTGGTAGAGCACTTGCCTAGAATGTGTGAGGCCCTGGGTTCAACCCCCAGAGCTGAACCCACACACACACCCACACACTAGCCCACCTTGCTGCCAGGAGAGGCATGTCATTCATAGGAACTCAGTAACTCTGGAATCTTATACCAAGTGGCTCAAGCAAAGTGACTGATGGTCTTGCACATGGAGGACCATCAGAGACCGGACCGACCTAAGGAGCTGCTTGTGAGCCCACGGCCTAGGCAGCATCTTTTGGCAGCTTCATGAGCTCATGGGTTGGCAAATGGAACGTGGGTTGGAGGTCAGCTCCCATTCTCCCCTTCCAGGACCCCACCATGCACTGCCCTATCTGCAGGCCAGCACACAGGAGCCCCACAGAACACACATCATGTGCCTTGGCCTAGCTGGTGCCGGCTACTTCCTCCCCCAGCCTGCCTTGCCCCAGAGCAACCAGGATGCATCACACATCTACAAGACTCATCCCAGCTCTGTCCTCCATGATGCTGGGCAAGATCAGTGCCCCTGACTCTCTGAGCTCCAGCCTGAGCCTTGCCACTCCACCAGCAGATTTGGCCTTTCTTCTAGCTGCTCAACCTTCTCCCCTTGGCCTGCACTCTGGCTCGATGTTTGCCAGTGAACTGAGCAATTCCCTCTCTCAACTAGAGCCAGGGGGGCTCTCCCACACCAAATGGTCCTCAGGCCTGTCCTGGAGGAAGGTGTTCCTTGACTCTTGCAGCTTCAGGGTAGACAACAGCAAGCACAAACGGATACTATGGCTGTAGGGCTGGCTGACTAGTGGCCCCCAGTGACCAGGTCAGTACTATAACCCTTCCCCATCTGACACCACACCTGAGTGGGCCAATCAGGTCCTCTTTCCAGGAGTATGAAACCTGTCATTAAGCGACCAGAGACTGGAGCCAGCGAGCTGCACAGGAGAAGGCACATGAGCTTCATAAATCATGGTTGTTAGGAAGAACTGGAGTTCTGTGAGCTGCCCCAGGAGCCTTCTAATAGAGTCCCTGATTGCTTAAGCAAGGCAGAATTCATTTTTTTCCCCACACAGAAAGCACAGAAAGACCTAATAAAGTAGGTGTGAGCTCTTTCTTTCTTTCCCTCTTTTTTTCTTTTTTGGTGTGGTGCTAGGGATTGAACCCAGGGGCATTCTACCTCCAAGCTACAGCCCCAGCCCTATTTTATTTTATTTATTTATTTATTTTGCAGTACTGGGGATTGAACCCAGGGGCATTCTACCTCCAAGCTACATCCCCAGCCCTATTTTTTTTTTTTTTTTTTTTTTTTTTTTTTTTTTTTTTTTTTTTTTTTTTTTTTTTTTTTTTTTGCGGTACTAGGGATTGAATTCAGGGGCAGTCTACCTTCTACCCCCAGTCCTATGTTTTATTCTTTATTTTGAAACCAGGTCTCACTAAATTGCGGAGTGCCTCACTAGGTAGCTGAGGCTGACCTCGAACTCGGATCCTCAGGTCTCAGCCTCCCAAATGCGGGGATTACAAGCATGTGCCACCACACCTGGCTCCCCAGCCCTATTTTTTAGTCTTTATTTTGGAACAGGGTCTCACTAAGTTGTGGAGGGCCTCACTAGGTAGCTGAGGCTGGCCACAAACCTGGATCCTCTGGTCTCAGCCTCTTGGGATTACAAGCTTGCACCACAACCCCCGGCTTATTTTTTATTTTGAAACAACGTCTCACTAAATTGCTGAGACCCTCACTAAATTGCTGAGGCTGTCTTCGAACCTGCAGTCCTCCAGTCTCAGCCTCCCAAGTAGTGAGATTAAAGGTGTGTGCCACCACACCTACCTAGCATTTTCTTTTCTAAAAATTCAATGAGCCTGTAATTACAGTACTTGAGAGGCCAAGATAGGAGGATCAGAGGCTTGAGGACAGAGGACAGCCTCAGCAAAGTAGTGAGACTCTCAGCAAAACAGTGAGACTCTGTTTCAAAATAAAAAAATAAGAGCCAGGCATGGTGGCACACACCTGTAATCTCAGGGCTAGGGAAGCTGAGATAGGAGGATTGTAGGTTCCAAGCCAGTCTCAGCAACTTAGTTGAGGCTCTCAGTAATTTAGCAAGATCCTGTTTCCAAATAAAAGTAAAAATA
>PVLC010012963.1:0-42931 GCA_004027655.1 Graphiurus murinus | reverse complement strand
GCCGGGACGGCGGGGGTCCGCGCGGCGCGCGGTGGCGACCTTTGTTGTCCCGCTCTGCTTTCTTGATCTTCTTTATTTGTTTGTGCTTCAAATTTCGCTTTTTTTTCCTTCTGTTAAAAAGTTCTTTTTATGGTAAATTTAGATCCAAATCACAGCGTTTGTGGAAAGACGATTCACTAAGTCGCCATCTTGGATCCCTCTTTTATTCTTTATTTTGAAACAGGGTCTGACTAAGTTGCGGAGGGCTTCACTAGGTAGCTGAGGCTGGCCGCGAAACCGGACCCTCTGGTCTCAGCCTCCCAAATGCTGGGTTTATAAGCATGTGCCACCACGCCTGGCTCCTCATTATATTCTTACTGACTCTTTATTTTAAATTGTGTATCACATGCACCTTATTAAAATCAACTTATTTCTTAGATTTTACTTGTTCCATTTTGCTTTTCTTTCTAATGTTCATGATAAATATTCCTTTAAAATTCACAAAATGGATTAGGTACTTTACAATTTTGATACAGAATTTCTCATCAGAAATTTTCTAGTACATAAATTACAGATCATTTCTCATAATCATTTCTCACCCATGAACTAAGCATATCATTTTAATGTGCTTATTTATTTTTTTATTCATCACATATTATTAATTCCTATTTTGTGCCAGAATGTGTGTTATGTATTCAAACTAATGGAAATAAAGATACAATTATTGTGTTTCTATAATAATAATATTCACACCATTTCTCTGCCAGATTAACTCAATCTTCACACATTATTTTTAAAGTTTTGTTCAAATTTCATTTTCCAGGTACACCTTTTTTGAGTAAGCATTATGTAATCCAGACTAAGATTACCAATGAATGAAACCTAATTAAATGCATCAATATAACTTTAGTGTACAAAAATTGATAAAAAAGCTAAAGTTGAGGATATATAATAGCTTCTAAAGTTATATCTCTAAAATGTGCTCTAAAGAGTGACTTGTTTGATCTTTTTAATAAGTCATCTTCAAGTAGCTACAAGGTCTGTGGCCTGATTTCCAGGTCTTTGATCCATCTTGAATTGACTCTTGGGCAAAATGAGAAAGTGGGGTTTATTTCCATTTTTCTGCTTATGGTTAACAAGTTTTGCCAGCATCATTTTTTGAAGAGGCTATCTTTTTTCCAATATATGTTTTTGACCCCTCTGTCAAAAATCAATTGGCTATAAGTGTGCAGATTTGTTTCTGAGTCTTCTATTCTGCTCCATTTGTTTATGTGTATACTTTTGTGCCAATACCACACTGTTTTTATTACTATGGCTTTGTAGTATAGTTTTAAGTCAGGTATAGTGATGCCTCCTTCGTGGTTCTTGTTGCTGAGAACTACTTTGGCTATTCTAGACTTTTCGGTTATTCCAAATATATTTAAGGACTGATTTTTTATGTCTGTGAGGAATGACCTTGGTAATTTAATGGATAACACATTGAATCTATAGATCATTTTTGGAAGAATGGCCATTTTGATGATATTTATTCTGCCCATCCAAGATTATGGAAGATCTTTCCATCTTCTGGGGTTTTCTTTGATTTCTTTTTTCAACGTTTTATAATTTTCCTGTAGAGGTCTTTTATGTCCTTGGTTAGGTTTATTCCTAAGTATTTTATTCCTCTGATAGAGGACTAATATCTAGAATATACAGAGAACTCAAGAATCTCACTGCTAAAAAAACAAATAACCCAATCAAAAAATGGGCAAAGGATCTAAATAGACACCTTACAAAAGAAGAAATACAAATGGCCAATAAATGTATGAAGAAATGTTCACCATCATTAGCAGTCAGAGAGATGCAAATCAAAACTACCTTGAGATTTCACCTAACCCCAATTAGAATGGCAATCATCAAGAACACAAACAATAACAAATGCTGGCAAGGGTGTGGAGAAGCGGGAACCCTAATACAATGTTGGTGGGATTGCAATTTAGTGCAACCACTTTGGAAAACTGTATGGAGGATCCTCAGACGAATGGGAATGAACCTACCATATGATCCAGCAATACCTCTTCTGGGTATCTACCCAAAAGAATGGAAACCAAACTATCAGATCAACGCATGTGTATCTATGTTTATAGCTGCATGATTCATGATTGCCAAACTATGGAAGCAGCCAAGATGTCCATCAACAGATGAATGAATTACAAAACTATGGGATATGTCCACAATGGAATTTTACTCAGCCATAAAGAAGAATAAAATCATGTCATTTTCAGGGAAATGGAGGCAACTGGAAAACATTATGCTAAGTGAGATTAGTCACTCACAAAAAGTAAAAATTTGTATGCTCTCCCTAATATGTGGAAGCTAGGGAGAAAGTGGGTCATAGGAGGGACTCTAGGTGAAGAAGGAGAAACCTTAGATGAGCAAAGAAGGCAACCTAAGTGAAGGTGATGGGGTGGGGAGGGAAACACTGTAATGCACATGATGTACTTTCACAAACATAAAAGTCAATCACTAAACTGAACTTGAGAAGGAGGGAGGACGAGGGAGTGGGGGAGGATTAGGGAAGGATTAAATGAGAAATGTGTGCATGTATGAATCCACTAGCTTGTTCCTCATTAAGATGTGTGACTACCATGCACCAATAAAAATGTAAAAAATAAGCCATCTTAATGTTCCTTTTCAGTGTTTTGTTTTTCTTTACAAACTATTAACTGAGGCAGTTATTTATCTACAGTTCAATTATTGATACTATGCTTCCTTCCTCCATGACTTTTTAAAGTTCAAATGGCTTACTGAAGCAGCACTTTTTGTTTTGAAAAAGGTTACATTGTCTGTCCCCTCAAACTAAGAACATGTTTACTCTATTACCTTAAAGACTGGTTGTAGTTCAAGAATAGCATGGGTGATGAATAGACTGTTGAGCATGGCAACAAAAACATAAGGCCCTTAGTTTGTATTTTAATATTTATCAACTATCGTTTGTCTACCAACATTATGTACCAGTGTCTATGATTCTCTTTTTCATTTACCCATGTATATTGGCCAATTAAATTCAACTGGAAACTTGAACAAGAAACACGTTAAATAGTCACCAATAGCATGGCAAACTACATTTTAGCAGTATCCAGATTCCTGATCCACAAAGCAAGACAATTATGTGTGTGAGGGAAAAAGCGAGGAATCCAAAAAACATTTCTTTTACTTTTTAGAGATCATGAGTATTTGTTAATTCAGCATTACTCCCAAAGTTTAAATCAGGACTGACTGTATACCCCCAATCCAGCCATGTAGTTGCACCCAGTTCTTGATTTCTGTACAGACTGAGGAAAAAGAGGAGCTAGAGAATCTAACAGATCCCATGGAAGCAAACAGGTCAGTTTGTTTTGTAGTGTTTTTGACATATGCAGAGTGCATATATTTGCACACATAGAAAAGCATCTGTGAATCTTCACTTAGAGTCATTCTATTTGTTTGCTTAAGTAACCTGTTTATCTATATCTACAGATTAACATTTTAACTGAGAAAATAAAGTAAATGCAATAGTATGATTGATAATTCATATCTATCTGTGAAAAGAATCAATGCTGATGTCAGTGTCTGATTTGTTACATGTGTTTCAGAATCTTGGATTTTATTTTTGAAAATAAAATTTAACAAGTCATATCATTTAATTTTATGATTATGAGATTTGTACATGAGTTTACCCATCTGTATTACATATCTCAAAACATTTTAAAAAATAGGTTCATTGGCTCAGTAATTTTGGAAAACATATTAGTAATGATTCCCATTGTCAGCCATCACCTCAAAAGCCATTTACAAAAAGAAAAAACTAGCATTAACTTTAGAAGAGGAAAAAGGGTAAAGAAAATTTACAATGACTTCGAGAGGACAAAGATGTAAAAATCTGGAGTATTATGTGGTGTCCCGATAATGTAATTCATTTGACTTTTACTTTTGTATTGCATTTATCATATTGCTGGCCCCATGTTTAAGAAAGCATTTGCACATGATCTCTTCTAACTCAGTGTGCCTTCTTCAAACAAATGCCACCAGGCAAGGATTTAATGTAGCCATTGCTCAACTTTGTTAGAAGCAAGCACTTTCATCTGTTCAGTCTAGCCCAAGGTTCTCAATCAAGGCAGCACAGTGTATCAGAGGCCAGTGTTCTCAAAGAGTATATCACCTCAAATTGAAAAAGAAAACAGTTATTAATTCTTTGCTTTCTTCTGCCAGTGCCCACCTTCTAGCTCTTAATTCTTCTAACATCTGGCCATTCCTTATTTGGATGGCTCTCCCAACCCTTCCCTATTGACTTTTGTTGTACATCATCATCTTCTTTTGTACTCCCTGTATTCTACCCATTCATCATGCTCTCATTCAGTTTTCAGATCAAGCTCAAGCTTACTTCTCAGCCTAGATGCTAACTCCCAAACCTCCACTGCCATATCTGACAAAGGACTCCTATTCATTCTCCATTGCCTCATTCATAATCATTTTCCTCTTGGAACCTTCAAGATCTCAGCAGTTGGAAGTAATCTATCTTTTCCCTGTAAGTCCAGAATACTTCAGAACTATTTTGTACAATTTTTGACACCTGGCCTTTTTATCAGTTACTATCAATGCTCCCTCTTACTAGATGCTGAGTGCCTTGAGGAATAGTCTGTGCCTTAATCATCTTTATGACTCCTATTTTACGTAGAACAGCGTAATGTTTCATGAGTTTTCAAGAAACATTTGGTGAAAAACTAAAATTAGAACACAGCAAGGATAAGTAACATGTAAGTAACATCCAAAAGGAAATGTTTAACATTTTGTTAGGTCTTTTTTTATGGGGGAGGGCTGGGGATTGAACCCAGAGGCATTCTAACTCTGAGCTATACTCCAAGCCCTATTTTATTTTCAAACAGGGTCTCACTACGTTTCTTAGTGAGCCAGCCTCACTAAGTTGCTGAAGCTGGCTATGAACCTATGATCCTCCTGTCTCAGCATGCCAAATACTGGGATTACAGACATAAACCACCACACCTGGAATTTTTTTAGTTTTCATAACTTTATATCTAAATTTATTTGTAACATTTCATCTGGCAATGGAAAACATAGGAAATAAAGTGGTACTACCTACTTTATTAAAGATAATTATTAGTATCCATGTATGTCTCTATTATAGGGTCAAAGTCAAACAGAAAAAAGGTCAAAACTGGCATCGTATATAAAATTTGATGTTATCCAGGTATAAAAATGGTTTATAGCATATGGTCACTTAAGTCAGTTCTCCTACCATTGTGTAACTTTTTTTTAGCTCATCGAGTGAGAGTTCCACTTTGTTTATGTTAGAACACTCGCCTTACCATGGCAAACAGGCTAGAGAAAGTTGGTAAACAGCACTGATAGCTATAATTTTATATCATTTTATCATGCTCTAAGTACTTTTATGTATTTTCCATTATTTAATCTTTATAAAACCTCTGTGAGAAATAATTTCTTTTCATAAGTGAGAAATCTCAGGCTCAGAGAGCTTACAATATATTGCTCCAGATCCAGTAGTCAGCAAGTGGAAGATCAGGTTCAAATCCAGATGTTCTAACTCAAAGTAGATAACTTTAACATGGGCAGGAGATGAATCATAGTTATTCCATGGATATCTTTTGTCACCCATCCCCAAACCCATGCAAAATCTTAGTGTATTACTGGCATATATCATACCGTGGAGACAGCCTATCTGTATAAGCCAGCCTATCTATCTTCATTTCAGCAATAACTATGCTTCCTGGGCATGGTGGCCCACGCTTGTAATCCCAGCATTCAGGAAGCTGAGAACGGAGGATCTGGGTTCGCGGCCAGCCTCAGCTACCTAGTGAGACGCTCCGCAACTTAGTGAGACCCTGTTTCAAAATAGAGAATAAAGAATAGAGCTGGGGGTATAGTTTGGAGGTAGAATGCCCCTGAGTTCAATCTCTAGTACCGCAAAAAACAACAACAACAAAAAACAACAACAACAACAAAAAAACTATGCTTCCCTGAAAATATATATGACCAGTTTCTAAGATTAGGAGGATTTATTTTCTTAAAGAAAGAAAAAGTAAACAGAGTTGCTTAGAGCTTCAAATGAGGGTACTAAATTGAATAAATTATTTTTCAACAGTTATCTTGACCTCCCAGAAAAGTTTAGGATTCAACTTTCATTCTCCCTGCCTTTTTTATATTTTACCTTTCACTAAATGCAAAGGAAGTGTATCTAAGGAGTTCCACTCTTGAGAAGAGCCTGTCTGGTTCTTTTTACTCTGTCTTCTCCTGTACTCAAAGCCATATCTTTCCTTCATGACCGTTGAATTGAGAATTGCTTACGGAGCCTTAAGTTTGCTCTTTTTTTTGTCCTTTTCCCACAGGAGGCCTAGAAGATCATTAGATAGCCTCTTTCTGTGCCTGCCAATTGGGCTGTATTTCCCAAGTCAAAAGTAGACTACTATATGGTTTAAGAAATACAAGCATACTTTTTAAATAACAGAAAATATGCTTGTATTTGTTAAATCTTGTAGGCTTTGGGGAAAGGCTATTTAAACTGACATTGTCTTAGTCCTTTTAAATGCATCTATCTCTCTATATATATTGGTTTGATTTATTTGGTAGCTGTGACTTACCTTCAAATGACAGCAAAGGAGAGAATCTTGGATCCTCCATTCTTGACTAGATATATGTTATTTATTCTTATTCATAGCAACTCTCCACCATTCTCTTGGAAAATACAGACCAGCTAATTTAAATATGTCTCTGGAGTGTGTTGTTGCAGTCTTTCAAATTCTCTTTCTCCCAATTGTTGCAAATAGCATTCAATAAATATTTATTCAGTGAATTAATGAATAAATGAATTGAAATAATGCTGAGTTGATTTTAATTATAGCACACTTGTATTCTTTGTGGCATGCTCCAAGGAACAAAAAATTATCAACAGGCTACCATTCTTTTTCTCTCTGTATGTATGGTACTGGGGATTGAGTCCAAGGGCATTCTACCTCTGAACTACAACCCCAATTCTATTTTTATTTTTTTTTTATTTGGAAACAGGGTCGCACTAAGTTGTGGAGGGTGTCTAAGTTGCTGAGACTGGCCGAGAACCTGTGATCCTCCTGTCTCAGCCTCTCCTGTATGGGGAATACAAGAATATACCACCACGCCTGGGTTACTATTCCATTTTTTTAAGTAGAATTTTACAGAGACACTTTTCAAATGTTTTTATGTGCTCAGTTTTCAAAATTCTTCCATTTTTCATGTTTCCTTGATTAAGACTAAGCATTGCTTTATTATAAATAAAACCCAATTTTCCAAACCCCAGGCCTTATATACCTTCCCTGATGACAAGCCTATTGACCTTTTTCTGATCCTTGATGTATGCCACAAAAATGAGACAAAACCTCAAGCAACAATTGAACAAGACTGAATGTTCCTGGTAGTGTATTGCCCAGAAATTCAAGGTATGAACCTAGCAATAAAAAGGTAGCCTTTGTAAGAGACAAAGAACACTTGTATTCTGCTAGCTGCATAGAAAATTGATTCAATTGTACTTGACTCTCAACATAAAGTAAATACCAATACATTTCACCAGTACATCTAAAGTTAATTAAAGTTATTACTAGATCTTATATAGAAACAGAGAACTCTGGATTCTTTGTACCTACTCAATACCTTTATTTTTTGTGTATGGTATTTAAATTGAACTCAGGGGCATTCTATCAATGATCTATACCCCTAGCCCTTTTGATTTTTTATTTTGAAACAAGTCTCCTTAAGTTAATGAGTGCTGGCCTTGGACCTAGGACCCTCCTTTTTCTGCCTCCTGAGTACTAGAATTATAGGTATGTGCCACCACTCCCAGCTACTCAATGCCTTTCATATGCCTTGCTTTTGGGTGACCAGATTATACAGCCTAAATTTGAGCTCATTCTTGCTAATTTTCATTCTTTTAATGATTACATAAAGTTACTTATGTTACATTCAAACAAATATTAGATTGATCATCTATATCACTGAATTAAAGTCACTAGAAACCATGATCCTGTCCCCTTATCTAGTAATTGACCTCAAAACTTTGGGCTCTGCCCTAGTAGTTATCAACCTTGATATGCTCAGGCATCTTTAGTCCATGTTTTTTTCTATTGGCCTTTGTGTGAGTCTGAAACAATGGTGAGAAGACAACCAGGCTGAAGGGCTCAGAAGTGAGCATTCCAGGCTGAGCACAAAAATAAACAAAGGTGCCAGGAGGAGGAATAGCAGAGTATATTTTGACTACTAAAGCAAAGATAGAGGCAACAAGACTAGACAACTGTGCAAGAACTGTCAGGAAAGGCATGATGCCATGCCAAGAAGTTTATAGGGAGTTCCTCCAGGGTTTCAGCCAGGAGCAAAGTCCTTAGATTGTCCTTTTTTTTTTTTTTTTGCGGTACTGGGTATTGAACTCAGGGGCATTCTACCTCCGAGCTATACCCCCAGCCCTATTTTTTTCTTCTTTATTTTGAAACAGGGTCTCACTAAGTTGTGGAGTGCCTCACTAGGTAGCTGAGGCTGGCCGCAAACCCAGATCCTCTGGTCTCAGCCTCCCAAATGCTGGGATAACAAGCATGCGCCACCACACCCAGCTTAGATTGTCCTTCTTATATGCCTGAAATTTATATACATACACTTAGATTCAAATAGCGTTCGAAGGGTGATTTTAAGAAGAGCTATACTGGAACAGGGAAAACAAATTTGGAGGTTTCATGGGAGTCCAGGAAAGAGGTGATTGGGACTTTAAGTAAGTTAATATAAACAGGGAAAACAGGCTGGATTTGAGTGATATTTCAGGAGATAGGTGGAGTTGTTTGATTTGGTGGTTCGAATGAGAATTGTTTGCATATGGGGCTAATAATTCAAGAGGAATATTAGTGGACTGCTCTTTAATTCCAGATTATTTATGGAGTTCCTTCCTCAAGGGAAGTAGCTAAAAGATTATGAATGGGGTATGAGAGAGGTTGGGTTGAAGTACTGGTGAAATCCTCATGTATAAGTGTTTGGCAGTCTTTGAAAAATAGAACTTGGAAGGTTGCAGGAAGGATATGGGTCACAGATTAGGCCTATGAGTCATTAACTCAAGGGTGGTAGTTGAAACCATAAGAGCAAATTTATTTACCCAGGGAGTGTGTATTTCTTTCTAAAAGTGCAAAAGAGAAGAAATGATTGAGTATTGTAGTCAATAATATTGTATTTTACAATTAAAATTTTAAGAGAGTAGGGCCACAGATGTAGCTCAGTGGTAAAGAATATGCTTGGCATGTATGAGGTCCTGGGTTTAGTCCTGAGCATCACAATTTTTTAAGAGAATAAATCTCATGGTAAGTATTCTAAGTATAAAATAAAATTTTCAAAGCAGTAGAAAAATGAAGAGAAGCAGGGCATATCAGAGAAGTGATGAAGTGGGAAGGCATTATTTATTTTAAGAAATTAAATTATTGGAGAAAAAGAAAATACTTCATGTTGATTTTTGCTATGCTTTGTTGCAAAAAAGGAGAGGAGGAAATAAAGTATTATGGTGAAAAGGAGAATATAGGGCTTTTGGAAGATCTGGAGAGATACCCCGAAGACATGTGTTCTCTGCTTTTTTAAATTCTTTAATTTGACTTTCAGGGAGATGTTGGGAAGCCTTAAAAAACAGAAGCATATCAGTAGCACACAATGAAACCATATATCTCTTCTTATAAAACCATCCAAGCACCACCTTCCCCATGTTGAATCAGCTAGACACATGATATAATAAAAAGCACAATCCAGTTCAGAGGGTCTTGACTGAAACTTCCTGGCTTCTAGGGGTCCCAAAGGAATCTCCTAGCTTCTGGCTTTGCCTGGCTTCATGGTAACTTCACTTAGAAGAAAGAAGTTGGAGGAGAGCAGATTACATTCAACATCTTACTATTTTAAGGGCCCCTTCTTCTTTACCAAAACCTGAGTAAGAAATTTTATTTGATCCAGAACAAATCATAGAGACAACATTCAGGTCCAAAATGGACTTTCTTGTTTCTAAGGTATGGATGATGTTCTGAAGATAATTTTGAATATTCTTTTTCTAAAGAAAGGAAAAATGCAGATGGCAGACAAAGTACACTGGGAGCCAACTCTCACAAGCGTATTGAAAATCAAATGGAAATACTATATGTCAATGAAGTTTTCAACTCTAAAAAAGTACATATATCTTTATCAACATTATTTTAGAAAACTTAGTGATAATATAGCTCTATAATAGATTCTTAACAACATTTGCAACTTCTCTAAGCTTCTAATTGCTTCTCTGTACATAAAAATAATGATACATCACACATGCATGAATTGTTGAAGTTACAAGTCAGTAAGTAAAGTGTTTACTCTTCAGGAATGACACCTATTAAAGATTTAAGAACTGTAGCTATTATTATTATTACTTTTATTGTTATTGTTATGTAGGAATACAGTCTTTAGTTTTATGATAGACCAGGAAAATCTCTACCTAAATTGGAATTCTTCATGGTTTATAAAGTTCTTTTAAGAATATGTTGCTCCCATTTAATAAAGGCATGCCTGAGACGGGCATGGTGGTGCACGCCTGTAATCCCAGTACTTGGGAGATTGAGACCAGAGGATCTGGGTTCGCAGTCAGCCTTAGCTACTTAGTGAGGCCCTCCACAATTTATTGAGACCCTGTTTCAAATTAAAGAATAAAAAATAGGACTAGGGGTTTAGCTCGGAGGTAGAATGCCCCTGAGTTCAATCCCCAGCACCACACAATAATAATAATAATAATAATAATAATAATAATAATAATAATAATAATAGCATGCCTGACATTCCTCATATAGTTCTCCTCAAGTAGGTAGAACCATAATTCTTCTAAGAGTAAAAATGTATTTGAATGGCCACTTAATTTGAAGACACTATGGAAGGTATCTAAGCAATATTTGGTGGGTGACCAAATGGACTTTAAAGCCCTTGCAAGCTTAAAATTCTGTGTCTTGTGATTCTCTTACCCTCTTTATTACCTGAAAAATTCATAAGCAGGGGTAAATTACAGAAGAAACTAGGGAAACACCCCAGCTCAAAGCCATAATTAATCCTGTGTCCCACACTGGAGGGAATGCAAACCTTTGTCCAAGAGAGAGATGTTTTGCCCCCTCCTAGTTAAATAGGAATGCTCCTAGGATGACAGAGGTTCTCTACCTTCATCCACTCTTTTGGTGCCATCCTCACTGCCAGAGTGATAGAAATACTTAATTTCTTTTAAAAAGAAAATACACAGATACACAGAAGCAAGTGTGGCAAAGTGTTGCCACTGAAGATATCAGAGTGGGGGTTATATTAGTGTAATTCCTATCACTATAACAAGATACCTGAGAAAAACAACTTAAAGGAGGAAAGATTTCTTTTGGCTCATAGTTTCAAAGGTTTCAGCCCCTAGTCTCTTGGTCCCATGTCTGTAGGCGTGTAGTGACAACATCGTGGCAGGGAGTATATGGTAAAACAAAACTTCTCATCACCTGGTTGCCAGGAAGGAGACCCCACTCCACCCTCTGGGACAAAACATCCCCTTCATGGGCATACCCAGTCACCAAATTCCTCCAGGTACGTCCCACCTTCTCCTTCCACTACCTAACAATAGTATGGCCATCTAGGTACCAAGTCTTCAACACATGAGCCTTTTGGAGTCACTGCAGACCAGAACTCTAACAGGGAAAGATAGGTGATTTTATATTATTCTCTACATTTTTGTAAACTTGAAATGGTCTATCTAAAAAATAGAAGCTACATTTTCTTTACTCAGATGGTGTCTCAGTTTTGGACTCTGCTATGGGGTAATAAAAATGCCTAAGGGGAGTCTTTTGTATTGAGAATTTCCCCAAATCCTAATTTTGAGGCTCTTTTTCTAGAGGAATATCTGTGGAATGAGTGCTCTCAGAACACAAATGTGAAGCACTACTTTGATGGAAAGTGGAAACCGTAATTGAACTTTTGCTGTCATTATTAGTCACACTACACAAGTGAAGACACAGACTTAAGCTTACAAAGTTTGGATTATCACAATAACCCTTATGCTTCCACCACTCTTTGATAGTTGATATCAGGCAATTTAAATTTGCAGGTAGTTCAAGTGACGAGGTGGGATCCTCAATACTATGCCAACTTTCAGAGATTCACTAAAAGTTCATGGGAAGGACTCATGGGACTCAAGCATATTTTCTTACTCAGGGCTAAGGTTTCTTACAATTATATAATGAAGGTACATCCCAAGAATGAGTGGAAAAGACACAAGTGGAATGTGAAGGAAACTGTGAGCAGGCCTTATGATCTTTCTCTCCCGAAGAGTCATACAGAGCATCCTTTTCAGCCAGCACCAGAAATTCAGCAACATGTGTGTGATGTCTCTTCCTCAAAGAAGTCCTTTGAGACTCAGTTTATGGTTTTTACTGGAGTTGGTAGCATAGATAACCTTCTGCATTTCATGTACCAAAAGACTAGACCACCAAAAGAAAGATAACAGGTTTCCACATTGTTTGTACAAGCAGTCTGGGAACAGTAAACACCTTTACCAATTCTGGAATATTAATGATCCTTCCTAACCTAAATCCTATCTCCCAGATACTAGCCAAGAGTCAAGCTTGCAAATATGCCTTTCTAAGGATAGCAGTCTCAGATCTGCTATGTTAACTCTTTTCTGCACAGGAGTTTTGGTTTATAGCTCAGAAGGTAGAATACGAATTATTAAGGAAACCAGTAGGATAGAATGATGAGGTGAAACTTACAAGGTGAAGCTTATTAAGGGAAAACAAAAGCCTTGCATTGAAATCTAAAAGACTGATTATTATTACTAGATGTAAGAGATCCAGTTTGACAGCAATTATGTGAAAAATACCCAGGTGGTTTGTTGCTCAATATCAATTAAGAGTGTTAACTGAGCCATCAGAAAACTAATGGAATCTTATTCTAAATTAATGGAGGTGTCTTGCTTAGATCAATATGGTTAGAACTCCCATGATATTTTGGAATTGTCAAGCATATATGGACAAACGTATCTATTTCTAAGGTCTTTATTCTGATACAGATATGAATAAATAGAAAAAGGTAGTAGACAATTGATAGGCTGACACTGACATGGGACCTGTCTTAACATTTTAAAAATGGACTTTGGAAAATTTGTAAATGAGTCATAGTTATTCTCTCTTGTTCCACTTGGAAGATTTGGGACAAATGTTTTCAGCTTTAGAGAGACAGATACAGAGTCAATATGAAAAGCATTAGGAAGACCCAACTATTAAAATTAGCTGACTAGGGCAGGAAAGTATCCCTCAATACTGGAAGTATTCACACTGCTACATGAACATTTTATCTCTAGACTGGAGGAGATATTGAGCCAATATATTTATAGATTATCTTTAGAGTCTAAAATACTTGAACCTCTGGTTTTACTAATTTGGACATTTTCTTTATGCATGTGTCTTAGATTCTCCTGAATGGATAGCCAAAATAAAACAAGAGTGATTTTGGCCCCATGTCTCTGAATGTTATTCTGAGTGTTGCATCAGATACCATAGGAATACTCACAAACACTGTGGACTCATTTTGTAACATTTCCTCACACAGATGGGCACTAAATTTGGAGACAAATTCTTTTACATTGGTGATACTGATTCTTTTACATTTCCAAATCCAGAATTAATCTTTGAGGGTTATGTGACAAATATCAAGTACATCAATGAAGGACCTGTTTAGGTTTATTTTTTTAATTTTTTAGATTATTATTTTTTCTTTTTTATTGGTGCATTGTAATCATACATCTTTGTTAGGTACAAGCTGGTAAAGGCATACATGCACACATTTCTCATTTAACCCTTCCCCAGTTCCTGCCCCACTTCCTCACACTCCCTCCTTCTCAAGTTCAGTTTAGTGATTGACTTTGATATGTTTGTGAAAGTACATCATGTGCATTAGGGTGTTCTCCCCATCACTTTCAGTTAAGTCACCTTCTTTGCTCATCTAAAGTTTCTCCTTCTTCATCTAGGGTCCCTCTTATGTCCCACTGTCTCCCTAGCTTCCACATATTAGGGAAAGCATTCAATTTTTTACTTTTTGTGAGTGACTAATCTCACTTAGCATAATATTTTCCAATTCCATCCATTTCCCTGCAAATGACATGATTTTGTTCTTCTTTATGGCTGAGTAAAATTCCATTGTGTACATATCCCATAGTTTTGTAATCCATTCATCTGTTGATGGACATCTTGGCTGCTTCCATAGTTTGGCAATCGTGAATTGTGAAGCTATAAACATAGATACACATGCATCGTCTGATAGTTTGATTTACATTCTTTTTGGTAGATACCCTGAAGTGGCATTACTGGATCATATTGTAGGTTCATTCCTATTTGTCTGAGGATCCATACTGTTTTCCAAAGTGGTTACACTAATCTGCAATCCTACTAACAATGTATTAGTGTTTCCACTTTTCCACATTCTCCCCAGTATTTATTGTTGTTCGTGTTTTGGATAATTGTCATTTTAATTGGGGTTAGGTAAATCTCAAGGCAGTTTTGATTTGCATTTCTCTGATTGTTAATGATATTGAACATTTCCTCATACATTTATTGGCCATTTGTATTTCTTCTTTTGTGAAGTGTCTATTTATATCCTTTGCTCATTTTTTGACTGGGTTATTTGTTTTCTTAGCTGTGAGTTTCTTGAGCTGGCTCTCCATTAAGGTTCTTGATAGTTTCCTTTGCTGCCCAGAAGCTCTTCAGTTTAATGCAATCCCATGTATAGATCTTCCTTTGAGTTGCTTGTGCCTTTGGGGTCTTGTTAAGAAAGTTTTTATCTGTGCCTATGTTGTTGAAGTGCCTATGCCCACTTCAAGTAGCTGCAAGATCTCTGGCCTGATTTCCAGGTCTTTGATCCATCTTGAATTGACTCTTGTGCAGGGTGAGAAAGTGGGGTTTATTTCCATTTTCCTGAATATCGTTAACCAGTTTTGCCAGCACAATTTGTTGAAGAGGGTATCTTTTTTCCAGTGTATGTTTTTGACTCCCTTGTCAAAAATCAATTGACTGTAAGTGTGCGGGTTTGTTTCTGAGTCTTCTATTCTGCTCCATTCATCTATGTGTCTATTTTTGTGCCAATACCATGCTGTTTTTATTACTGCGGCTTTGTAGTAGAGCTTGTGATGTCTCCTGCATGGTTCTTGTTGAAAAGAACTACTTTGGCTCTTCTGGGATTTTTTTATTCCAAATGAATTTAAGGACTGATTTTTCTATGTCTTGATAATTTAATGGGTATTGCATAGAATCTGTATATCACTTTTGGGAGAATGGCCATGTTAATGGTATTTGTTCTTCCTATACAAGAGCATGGAAGATCTTTCCACCTTCTAAAGTCTTCATCAATTTCTTTTTTCAATTTTTTATAGTTTTCCTTGTAGAGGTCTTTTACCTCCTTGGTTAGGATTATTCATAAGTATTTTATTTTTGGCGGGTGCTATCATGGGTGGAATTGTTTTCTGGATTTCTTTTTCCATGTATTTATGGTTGACATACAGGAAAGCTTCTGGTTTTTTAAGATTGGTTTTGTATCCAGATACTTTGATGGATTTGTTAATCAGTCTTTTGTTTGAGTTTTTTGGATCTTCTAAGTATAGTATCATGTCATGTGCAAATAAGAAGTTTTATTTCTTCCCTTCCTATTTGTACTCCCTTAATTTCTTCTCTTCCTTTGTTGCTCTGGCTAGAGTCTCAAGTACTATATTGAAAAGAAGTGGTGATAATGAACATCCTTGTCTTATTCCTGTTTTTAGTGGGAACTCTCATAATTTTCCCCATTTAATATGATGTTAGCTGTGGGCCTATCATATATTGCCTTTATGATGTTGAGGTATGTTCCTTCTATTCTGATTCTCTGCAGTACTTTTAGCATGAATGGGTGTTGGACTTTGTCAAATGATTTTTCAGCATCTATTGAAATTATCATGTGATTTTCATCTTTGGTTCTATTTATGTGGTGAATTACATGGATTATTTTTCATATATTGAACCAGCCTTTCATCCCTGGGACGAACCGGACTTGGTCATGGTGTATGATTTTCTTGATGTGGTTTTGAATGCACATTTTGTTTAGCAGTTTTGCGTCCAAGTTCATTAATGATATAGGCCTATAGTTTTCTTTTCTTGAGCTGTCTTTATTTGGCTTTGGTATTAGTGTGATGTTGGCTTCATAAAAATTATTTGTAAGGTCCTGTTTCTTTCTATTTCATGGAATAGATTGAGTAGTATTGGGATTAGCTCTTCTATAAAGGTTTTATAAAATACACTTGGAAAGTCATCTTGTCCTGGGCTTTTTTGATGGTAAGTTATTTATCGCTGCTTCTATCTATTTTATTGCTATTGGCCAGTTTTAGTTTTCTATATCGGTTTGACTCAGTTTAGGAAGGTTGTATGTGTCTAGGAATTTGTCAATTTCTTCTAGATTTTCCATTTTGTTGGAATATAGTTTTTCAAAGTAGTTTCTGATGATCCTCTATATTTCCACACTGTCAGCAGTAATGTCACCTTTTTTGTCTCTTATTCTGATAATTTGGGTTGATTCTCTCTTCCTTTTGGTTAGGTTGGCTAGTGGTTTATCTATCTTTTTTTATTTTTTCAAGAAACCAGTTTTTGGTTTTGTTGATTTTCTGTTTTTGTTTTTGTTGTTGTTGTTGTTGTTTTGTACTCTACTTCGTTAGTTTCTGTTCTGATTCTAATAAAATAATTTCCTGTCTTCTACTGGCTTTGGAATTAGACTGTTCCTGCTTTTCAAGGGCTTTGAGATGTGTCATTAGTTTATTTATTTGGTGATTTTCTGTTCTTCTTATGCGGGCACTCAGTGCTATGGAATTTTCCTCTTAGTACTGCCTTCAAGGTGTCCCAGAGGTTTTGATACATTGTGTCTCTGTTTCTGTTTGTTTCTAACAATTTTTTAATTTCTCCCCTTACTTCTTCTATGACCCATTGCTCATTCAGCAATATGGTATTCAATCTCCGTGTGTTTATGTGGTTACTCTGGGTCTTCTTGTAGTTGATTTCTAGTTTCATTCCATTGTGGTCTGAAAAGACGCAGGGGATTATGTCACATTTTTTGAATTTTTTTGTGCTTGGTTTATGGCCCAGGATGTGGTCTATTTTGGAGAACATTCCATGAGCAGCTTTGAAAAATGTGAATTCAGCTGTAGTTGGATGAAATATTCTGCATGTGTCTAACAGATTCATTTGGTTTATGGTATTCATTAAGTCTGCGACATCTTTACTGACCTTCTGTCTAGAAGATAGGTCTAGTGATGTGAGAGGAGTGTGGAAGTTTCCCAATATTATTGTATTGGGGTCTATATGTGACTTTATATCATTATGTCATGAAAAGTTTGTTTTACAAATGTAGCTCCACCTATGTTTGGGACATAAATATTAACTATCGCTATTTCATCTTGCTGAATTGTTCCTTTTCCCAGCAAAAAATGAAATGATTTGTCTCTTCTGATTAGGCTTGAAGTCTAATTTATCTGATATCATGGTTGCTACTTCTGCTTGTTTTCGGGTTCCATTGGTGTGGATTACCTTACTCCAGCCCTTCACCTTTAGTTTGTGGGAATCTTTGCTTGTAAGGTGTGTTTCTTGCAGGCAGCATATAGATGGATTCTGGGTTTTGATCCATTTTGTCACCTTGTGCCTTTTTATTGGGGAATTGAGATCATTTATATTCAGTGTGATTATTGAGAGATGATTTTTAATTCCTAACATTTTGAGTTTTGACTTCTGTTTTTGGTGGTGTTTATTCTTCTTTGCTTGGTTGTTTGCTTCCTGGAAATTATTGTTTCTCTGGTTCTGACGTTTACTCGTTAGTTCTTCTTTGTAGTTATTCTCTTTGAGTATTTTCTCTAGTGCTGGTTTGGAAGACATATATTCTTTCAGTTTCTGTTTGTCATGAAAGGTTTTTATATCCCAGTTAATTTAGAGAGAGAGTTTTGCTGGGTATGAGAATCTTGGCTGCTAGTTATTTTCTTTCAGAGTTTGGAATATGTTACTCTAGCCCCTCCTGGCTTTCATGACTCGATTTGGGAGGTCTGGAGTGATTCTAATTGGTTTGCCTCTAAATGTCACTTGGCCTTTTACTTTTGTTGCCTTTATAATTCTCTCCTTAGCCTCTACATTAGTCAACTTGATTATTATGTGGTGTGTGTACCTTTTCTTTTATCTTGCCTAAAGAGAGTTCTATATGTTTCTTATACCTGTGTGTCAACCTCTTTTTCTATGTTTGGAAAGTTTTCTGATATTACTTCTTTGAAAAGATGGTTGATTCCTTTGGTTCCAACTTCTATTCTCTTTTCTATGCCTATTATTCTCAGGTTAGATTTTTAAAAATTGACCCAGATCTCATCAATGTCTGATTCATGCTGTTGAATTGTTTTTTCTAAATTACATACTATGTGTTCATTTTTGGAATGGCCAACTTATAAGAGTGAGATTCTATTTTCCATGTGGTCTAGTCTATTGTTTATAGTTTGTATTGATGCCTTCACTTCAATTATTGCATTCTTCACATCCTTCACTTCATTCAAAGCTTCTTTTTGATTCCTGTTTGAAGTGTCATATACTTTGTTTATTTCTTCCTTCATTTCTTTCAGGCTGTCTCTGAATTCTTTCTGGAAATCCCATATCATTTCTACTATTAAAGATCTGAATTGTTCTTCTGGCAGTCTCTGCAATTCCATGTTGGTGGTTTCTGTTATTGTGAGGTTAAGGGAGCTCATTGTTTCCTTACTATTCTTCCTTCTCATGATTTCTGGTTTTTTAAATTTACATCTTTGTTACTTTTACTAGCTTTCTCTTGGTCTACAGGTTTCTTATGTTTATTTTCTCACTCGAAATATTATCTTTTTATGGAAGTATGTATTTACCACTAAGTGTGCCTTACCATTGAATATTTTCTACCATAATGTTGTTTTCTGTTCTCCCTTGTGTTTTTTTTATCACCCTTTGATATCAGGCTTGAAAACTATGTCTACTATCACTCCACTTTTGTTCTACCTGTGTGTTGTCAGTTGTGGTTATTCTGGGGCTCCTTCTGTCCACTGCAATTGTGTAGTTGATGGGTTTCACGTGTTAAGGTCCTGGATCTTGTCTGTCAGTTAGTTATAGGGATTCTGTTCAGATGCGTGAACAGGGTAGTTCATGCCCTATGCCTTTTTAAACCTCAATGCACACCGTGTTGGGCGATTTCTTTTATCAACTGTTTCCTTAATCCTTGGTGACTGGGAACTTCTTTCTGGTGGTTCACTTCTCTGGTCCAATCTCAACAGTAAGGATTTAGAGGTGTTAGCTGGCATATACAAGGGTGAGTTGTGTTATATTCAATGGTGAAGGTTGAATGATTGGTGAGAAGGTAGGTGCAAGAAGAGGGTAAAGTAGAGGATATGATAAAGCAGAATGAGAGTTTGAATGTAATGGGTGATATTTGGTAGGAATTAGGGATAGTGATTATGTGGAGAGATTTTAGTAGTCAATGTAGAGTATTTAGTAGTAGTGATATGAAATGAACTTAATATAAGACAAAGAGAAAAAAGAAAAGATGGAAAATATGCTGAAGAGAAGGATATACATAGAAAGGGATGGGGAAGTTTGTAAAAGGGAAGGGTATGAGAGCAGACAAAAAATAACAAAACAACCAACCATCTTACCAAAAACAAATAAGGCAGTACAAAACAAAAACAGAACAAAACAACAAAAAAAATGATACCTCTGTAAATATACAAGTATAGAGTAGACTTGGCATTTGCCATTCTCTTGGTTCTGTGTGAATATTTTCGAACAGTTAATTCTACTCACTATAGTAGATTTTTTAGCATATTCCAAGTGTTCTTATTTGATCAGTGACCTATAGTAGTGATGTCAATTTGTAGGCCCACTTTTGGGTCTTCTACAATGGTTAGGACCCTGGCCTGATGTCTCTGTCAAAATAGACACAATGTGCCACTATTATCTCTCCAGCTTCATGCTTCAGTCTCTGGGATCTCCACAGGATCTGACCCTGTGCCACTCTCTGTCTATACAGGCAGAGGGTGTCACTGGTGCTGCATCCAGTGTAAACTCAGGGCTTCCCACTTTCCACAGGCCCTGTGTCTGTGACTCTCTCTACTTGAATGCTGTTCTGGGTCTAGAGAGAGAGGTGAGCTGGGGTGCTGCTGCTGTAGATTCTTTCCAGGCATTTAGGTCTCTGCTCCGGGTCGCCCAGGGGGGTTGGGATGGCAAGTGCCTAGCCGCTTCGGGTCTGAGTGGAAGGGTTGGGCTGACCACTGCTCCCCAGCTCTGGTCCACATGTGTGGGTTGCAATGGCAACTGCCCTTTGGCTCTGATCTGGATGAGCAGATTGGGATGGCAACTACTCCCAGACTCCAGTCTGAGCGGGTGGATTGGGATAGCCTCACTTTAACATTTTATTTCAATATCAGATCATTGTATAATTTTATACATGTTTAAAAACACTTAAAACTAACACACATAGTACTGATAATTCACAGAATTCAACTGAAGTAAGAACCTCCCTAAATAAGTTTCTCTATGCCCAGGCGACAGCCACTTATGTCTAAACTACTCCCAATGGATGACTATTATAAGAATTTCTCTAAAGATAATACCAATAACTTTGATATAAGACACGCAAAGTGTAGAAAAATTGCATGTGGGAACGGATAGAATTTAATAAGTAAAGTGTTGCTTCTGTACTTGGAACCCTCTATGGCTCCCTATTACACTTGCCAGAGTTCTTTATATGTCTTACAAGGTGCGATGTGAACTCCCTGCCTCCACTCCCTGCAACTATATCTTTGTCCCAGAGGGGTTTTGTCATTTGAATCTCAAGGAGGTATTTGGAATATAGCCAAAAGTATGTATTTAGTTTGTATTTCTGAGATATGTTTCTGTGTCTCACAGTCGTGTAATGCAGGTAAGCTCCTTCTAGCATTCCTATATAAGAAATGGCTTTCAGGAATTCTCTTAATCACTGTGCTGACTCACCTACTGTTAGGACATGAGGAATCAAGGCCAGACAGTGCTTGATGATATAAATATGTGCTATGTCTCCCAGACCTGGAAATATGTAGGTAGAGGAAGAGTAGCAATCACTGAAGTGTATGACACTAGAGGCTACACTGTGGAAACATCTTCTAATCACTAGACATATAAAATTATAAGCACATCTATGCTTGTCCAAACAGAAGTTCTCTTCTATAAGGAACATATATAAAATCCAATTAAATACTGAGTCATACTTTAAAATATTTCATGTTTGTGGTATTTGTCAACTTTATAAAGCTTGTAATTTGCTGCAGTTTCTTTTGTCATTCTACTTAAACATTCAAGTTTGTGCCTAAGTTTGTAGTCTCACATTTTAATTCTTTCTCCTAAAGAGAAGCCTGAAACTTTATACTACTCAGGCCCTAGAAAACCTGGATGGGCTTCTGCTCTGGCATCTGTACTATAGCCATGTCTCTACCCCTCTCACACACATGTGCTTAGCTTCAGCACCCCTTCTCTTCTTCAGACAATTCTCTTATATTCCATCCTCTTCACAGGTGAGTCCATTTGTCTGGACCACTCATCCTCCCAACATCCACATCCTCCCATTGTGAAAGACATTTACCAAAGCTCATCTTCCTCAAAATGCCTTTCCTGTCCATTCTTTTGAAAAATATGTAGCCCATTTCTATATATCTTTTTCAAACTTCTTACTCTGCTTTAATTTTTTCTGTTTACTATAGCATTTTTCACCTTCCTAAGGTAGATAAATAGGTAGATATAGATATGGATTGATAATAGATAGATGACAGATAGATAGATGATAGATAGATAAATAGATGATAGATAAATAGATAGATGATAGATAGATAGATAGATAGATAGATAGATAGATAGATAGATAGATGCTGACAATATATAACCATGTTTTGTACTTGTAATTTATCACCTGTCCCTCCACTAACATGTATACAATAAATAAATGTTAAATAAATGAAACATCATATCAAAATCTGTGAATTATTTACTTATGTAAGTAGCTGAATCTTAATGTTCTTTTAAACCAAAGTAAAATCAATTTCTTATAAGCCCTATATGGAATGTTTCACTATACCTTGAAGAAATTTAGGATTAACATGATAATCTAGTAGCAGAATTGTGAAAATGTGAATCTGACACTGAAAAGCTCCAGTTGAGTTGTAGTCAGTGGTGGCACATTCCTACTACAATGAATGTCAGGAGGATTTTTACAGTTGATGACTGCATGATGAAAACAGCAGCAGCCTTTCAAATTAAGCTTCTCATAGGCCTACAGCTCTTAGTGTAGGAAGCCAGGGAGAACTCCCTTGGTCATTATTTTAAACAATGAGGAAAGTGAGCACAGAAGAAATCATTGAATACAGTGAGCATTGTATGCAAGCCAAGCATTTATAATGGATATTTATTAACTTCTGTTTTGACTTGAACTATTTAGATTTGTTTTTCCTGACTGAGAAGTGAGGATCAGTTTTCTATATTTTTATGATACAGTAGCATCAAGGGCTGTGTTTTCATTTCAAATGTGGGAGACAATAGCAACAAGATCCTTACAGATGCTAATTTAGCTTATATCTCAGATGTTCATACTTTGGGGAAAGTCTTCCTTCTGGTCTTCAGCAAAGCAAGTTACAATTAATTTCTCTGTTTCTTCTGTTTTCTCTTGACTGCGTGCTGCTATTTCAAGTGACTTCTTCCACTGTGAAAGTCTGGATGAGAGATTATGTTTCTTGTTGAAACCAAAGAAAGATTTAAGCACAAGGCTTTCACCTTGGCCTAGCAGGTAAACTGGGGCACTTACATATTTTTCATAGCTGTTCTATGGAAAATTTGACTTCAAGAGCAAGTATCCCTGTATAATAGGAAAAGGGACAACTGTATTTTCTTAATAAAATCTCCACACTCGAGCCGGGAGTGGTGGCACACGCTTATAATCCCAGCATACGGGAGGCTGAGACTGGAGGATCTGGGTTCGAGGTCAGCCTCAGCTACCTAGTGAGGCACTCCGCAACTTAGTGAGACTTGGTTTCAAAATAAAGAATAAAAAATAGGGCTGGGGGTATAGCTCAGAGGTAGAATGCCCCTCAGTTCAATCCCCAGTACGGAAAAAAAAATCTCCACATTCTCAATAACTCTCAAACACTTTTCTTACTATATAATACTTAATACAGAACATTTCTGTGACCCAGATATGTGGGGTTTTCCCATATTGGACAATTCTCCAGTACCATCTGGGTCCTACAGTGTAACTCAATTCTGACATTTTCTACCTGGAGATAATATTCAGATACCACAGGTTAAGTGATCTTCATGTCTTCAGCAACCACAAAGCATTCTGAACTTCAGAGATTTTAAAGAAGGCTTTATCATATAGACATTATAAATTAACAGCTCAGTTTCCAACTCTTCTCCCTTTCTTGGAGGTTGGGAGGTGAGGCTGAACGTTTCAAGCTTCTAATCATGTTTTAGACTTTCTGGTGGCCTGTCCCTATCCAGGAGCCCACAAAGACTCACTTCATTAGAAAACAAACAAAAAACTCCTATAACCTAGGAAAGTTCAAGGGATTAGGACCTCTGTGTCAAGAATTACCATCAAAGACAAAATATCTGCCTAGGACCCCTATCAGTCAGGAAATAATAAGGATTTTAAATGCTCTGTGCCAGGAACTGAGGCACAGACCAAATGCACTTATTTCTTGTTATCTCACAATATCCCCTACAAGGATCCCCTACAAAGATCATTTGTAATACAACATGTGGGTAATAGCACAGTGAGTTATTTTGCCCTCATTTGTAGTACAAACAAATTTGTATTTTTGTATATTTGTAGCTTTGATTCATATCTCCTTTTAGCCCTTGGGAATTGTTAGCAAATTCTAGCTGTCTATTCATAACATTTTGGACTAGCAAGAGAGGGCCTCCAGTGGACACAAGGCAATGGCTTATGTGGCTTAGGGAAGGGCCACATGTGTCTGGACCTGTGAGGCTGCTCCTATGAGCTTTGTTCCTTTGTTCATCCAAGTGAACAAGACACTAGTCTTCTTGTTTCCACCCAGGCCCACACAGTCTATGCTCAACACAGTAGCTACAGAGATCCTATTGAAACCAAAATCAGATCAATACCACTCTAGTGATTTACACCCTCCCTTCGATTTCCATTTCTTTTTGAGTAAAAGCAGAACTTACACAGTAGGCTTCAAAGCTCTCTTTGATCTGACTAGTGCCCTCCTTTTACCTAGAACACACCAGACACACTACCTCCTCAGGTCCTTTGCATTTTCTCTCTCCTCTTCCTGAAGCTCTCTTCCTTAATATTTTCTTATGCTTCTTTCCTTCATTCTCTGCAATCTATGCTCAGAAGTCAACATCTAGTGGACCAGTGGTGCATGTCTGTATTCCCAGCTACTCAGAAGGCTGAGACAGGAAGATTGTTTGAGCCCAGGAGTTCAAGATCAGCCTGGACAACATAGCAAGACCTTGTCTCAAAAAAAATAAAATGTCACCTTCTCACTGAAGCTTACTCTGACTAACATATTTTAATTTGCACCACCTCACACAAACCTACACACAGATTCCTTCCTTCTTGGTTTTATTTTTCTCATAGCCCTTTACTACTATCTAACATTATATAATATTTTTCAAAGTGTTTAGTTTATTACCTGTCTTTTCTTGTTGAACATTAGCTCCAAGAGGGAAATGACTTTTCCCTCAACTGGGTTATTTACTCCTCTAATCCAAATCTCTGAATTATCACTGGAATATAGCCACGGTGAATATCATACTGGCTTTCCAGGACAGTTTAAGTTATCTTTGTTTTCCTGGTATGATAATAGCACCCCTCCACTGTGGAAAGTGTTGGATGATTAATTTGTAGTCACTGTACAAAGAAAAAATGATTAATACATATTTTACAATTGAAAAGTTGGTCCCTCAGGGGTAGTGACTTCTCCAGTTTAGTTCAGACACCCACTGAAGCAGAACACCCACTGAAACAAAGCATGCAAGGCTTAGAAACGGTAGCAGAGAAGGGCATCTGAAATGCCAGTCTTTGGACTGTAGTCCATCACTCTTTGGTATTCAGAAGCAAAACTCCAGTTTCCAACAACAAGGAGTACAGTGTAATTGCTGCTTCTGTTAGAAAACTTGAGACCTAGATTGTTGACAAGAGCAGAAATGCAGAATTTCATTTGTGATGTTAGTCTGATTTGTCAACTTGACTGGATCATGAAACACCTAAGATGATGTGGCTTTGGGCATGTTGATGTGATGCTTAGTTTATGTGATGGCAGATTGAAGGGGAAGTCCTGCCCTAAATGTAGGTAGCACAGTTTTGATAGGCACATGACCTGAATAAGAGAAGGAGAAAGCTGTGTGAATGCATGTGTGGTTCTTCCCAAAGAAAGTATATGTATTCTCATCTGAGATATCGGCCTTCAGCTCTTCAAACTGGACCTCCATCATCGTTTCTCCACAAAGTTTTCTGGCCTTTCCATCTTGGACTGAGACTGAATTAGTGGTCGCTCTGAATCTGAGACTCTAGCTCTTGGACCACTCGACCAGTTGCTGGTTCCTCTGGCTCTCCACATGCAGTCGGAAACTTGGGACTATACTGCTTTGGACTATAAGCTGATTTGATAAATCTCTTTTTACCATATATGTGTTCTGTGAGTTTTGTTACTCTAGTGAACCCTAACCAATATATAATTCAAAAGCAAAATCCAGCTTTATGTACTGAGACTAAGGAGAGCAGCAGTCAGATGATCACAAATTTAATTAAAATCCAACTAACAAAAATTATTCTTAATAAATTTATCCCTTGAGCAAATATGTTGAATCAAAGTATTTGGTTCAAAATAATTCTTTTGGTAATAAATATTTAATGAATATTCAAAATAATCCTTTTGGTAATAAATACTTTAGCTCCTGTTGAGTTCAGGAGAGGTTACCCCAAAATATGACACTTGGCATTTGAGGAAACAGCAGAAGCAGGCTATAGAAACTAGAAATAATTGCTCTTACACCTTGTCCTCTGATTACAGCCATAAAACCTAACTGACCTTTCCCTGAAAATAGGTAAAAAGACTCTCATTCCAGAGAGGTCCTGTCGAGGACCATCTTAGAACACACATTGAGATTGTCATCTTGGACCAGCCCAGTTTTAATACACTGTATTTGGCTGGGTGGGGTTCATCTGCAAGAGGACATTCCAAGGGACCTGGTGTAATCTTTATGGTGTGGTATTTGATGTCCTCTCCACCAGTAATGTCTAATCCCTCCTTCCTCCAAGCTTGTCACACATCTGTCTCACTGACCTTCTTTATCGTAACTTGTGACAATTGTTAATTTCTGTGTTTGATTAACTTTTATAATGCCTTGTCTAAAGTTTCTATAAAAATTAGGCTCTGGCTACAGATAGGGAAGAGAACTGTCATCTATTTCCTTCCCAAGCCCCCAATTATTAAATTATCTTAAAACTATTATATCAGGCTTTGTGTCGTTATTGTGCAAGAAGACTATTGTCAGGAAGTTGCCTTGAGCAGCGACTTCCATGGCAGGAACAATGGAATAACTTTTAAGAAGCTGTCTGAACAGTGACCTTCCATGGCAGGAACCAAAGAATAATTTTCAGGGAGCTGCACAAAGCAGCAACATTTCATGGTGGGACTACGGAGCAAACAGCGTTCACTAGATCCCACAATAGGGTCCTTCCCTACACCAAGAGGAAAGGAATATCATACGGGGATACCAAGAATTATCTGAAAATATTGGCTTTGTTGAGTTCCCCATGCCCCAGTTTATGACTATTTGATCATATTCCTATTGTGTCCAAATGTGTTTTTTCACAACAACCTACTGCTTCATCAGACTTATCATAAAATATACACAATTTTCCCTAGGTTTTGGGGGTCTTCATTTCTGAATGTTCTCATGGCACATAAAATTTATAGAGTTGGGGTATAGCTCACTAGTAGAGCATTTTCCTGTTACATGATAAGCAAGGCCCTAAGTTTGATCCCCAGCACCAGAAAAGAAAACATATTATGTAAATATGTATACTGTCCTCTCACTAATCTGTCCCTTGTTACAAGAGTCTCAGGCATGAAACTCATGATGCATAAAGCAATAAAATTTTTCTCCTCTATTCTTCCCTTCAATTTACCTTGTTACTCTTTTCTCAAAATAGATACCTGAGTATATTTTAAAGTCTTTATTTGATTTGTATTATCCCCCATGTCTGTTTTCTGTTGTTGTCCTAACACATTGCAACAACTTGGCGCACACTTGTAATCCTAGCATTTGGGAGGCTGAGACCGGAGGATCCGGTTTCACGGCCACCCTCAGCTACCTAGTGAGGCACTCCGCAATTTAGTGAGACCCTGTTTCAAAATAAAGAATAAAAATTAGGGCTGGGGGTGTAGCTCGGAGGTATTATGCCTCTGGGTTCAATCCCCAGTGCCGCAAAAAAAAAAAAAAGAAAAAAGAAAAAACTTAGCATCTTTGAACAAAAATTTTCTATGTCACAATTCACTAGCTCAAAAGTTTGGGTTGGATCAGCAGATATCTCTGCTGTGGGTCCCAGAAGGCTAAATTCAAGGTATTGAGGTATTGGCCAGCATGGACACTTCTCTGAATGCTCTGGGAGTTATTCCCCTTCCAGGCTCATGCAAAATGTTAGCAGAATTCAATTCCATGTTGTTGTAATACTGGAATTTCCATTTCCTTGCTGGCTGTTATCCAGGAATCACTCTACAGTTCTGAAGACTTTACACATCCTCTGGTATGTGGTCTCCCTCAATTTCAAATCTATCAACAGCTTTTGTGTACCTCTCACATATTGAATTTTCCCAAACTCCCCTTCAACCACATCTTTCCTCTGCTCTCCTCTTCTGCTGCATCTCTCTTATTTTTCTGTCACTTCTTCCTTCTGCTTTTCTGGGCTCATTTGATTTCATTAAACACATATAGATAATCTAGGATATTCTCCCTATTTTAAAATTAATTGATTTATAATTGTTATCATATCTTTAATGTTCCTTCACAGTATTACCTGAGTTACCATTTGATTAAATAACCAGAAAAACGAAATGTTGGAGTAGAGGCACCTTTTGAATTCTGTCCACCACACTCACCCCATTCTTGGAAATGTATGATTTTCAAAATTTTTATTATCATTCACTTGAGATTTCTTTACTTGTAAATCTGAAGGCCTTCGTGCCTTGAAGTTCCCAAATTATGCCTGAGCAGGTATGGAAATGAGTGGGCAGAATATTGGGTTGTGTGTAAAGAACAAAAGAAAACTAGTAAGAACTTAGGTGTGACAATCTCCAACTTCTGGCTGGTATTTACTATATTCTTTCCTTCCTGATAGCAGAATGTCTAGTAAATAAAAAAAAATCATTATAGTGACAATCAATGTCAAAGTCTTTTACTTTCAAGGTTGAGTAATGAATTAGAAGATATACACAGTTCTTGGGAAACCACAGTGCAAGAGGATAATTGTCAAGATAGTGCAACCGGGAAATGGAGGTAGGACGAATCCATAACACTAAGATCCACTGGGTATGAATTGTGATAAAGTATATAGGGTGATGATGCTGAAACTGCTGCAGTAGCTTCATAGAACTGATATAGTTGGAGGCAATGGTTCTCCAGATGTGATTTCTGAACCATCAGCTTTATCTAAGAACCTTTTAGAAATGGAAATCTAAGGCTCCATCTCATGGTTATTTCAATAAAAACCTTGGGGGCAGGTCCCAGCTGACTATTATAAAATGATTTATAGGAAATTCTAATGAAGGCAAAAGGGATTTGAAAAGTGATATCAGAAGAGATTCCAAAGTAATTACCCTTTTCAAAAAAGGCAGTTCTGGAGATAATAATGAGACGAGAAATACAAGTTAGATCTCAGGGAGAGTACCATTTTGTTAGGCCCCAACCTTACTTGATAAACTGAAAGTAAAGCATCTAAAGGAGGTAAGTGTATAATGTCAAAATATCAAAAATATTCTCTGTTGCCTTTTATATAATGATGCTAAGTTAGTGATTTTCTAAGGAGGACTGAACACAGTTTAAACAAGACACAGTTCCTTAATACTAAATGTGACAATTTCCTCTAGAAAAGGAGTTTTTCTTGTTCTCAGTATCTATGGACATTTTCAAACTACAATACTCTAGGGTTATTCTTAGTGCCCTGCGCAGAAATATTTATATTGTGAAAGATATCTGATAAATTTAATCATTTCTGTCTTCTTAGCAAAAGTCACTGAGGAAAGAATGTTAACCTGGCCATTCCACCCAAATTTCCAACCTGGATTAAATATATTTCTAAATCATTCTACTGAAGCCCTTCGGATCTGTGTTTTCCTCATGACCTAAAGTGTGGAAGGCTATGTTACCAACTTAGCTGCTAAATACCAAGTGAAAAATAAAATTAAGGGTCTAAACAGCAAGCCCTATATCGTTACAAAGTGAGCTTCTCCTTGGATGAATTTGAGTGTGAGGCTGCAAGCTGCCTAGCCCTTCAGAGAGTGAAGGAATTCATTGTGAGTGAATACGGTACTCAGAAGGAATAGAAGGGGTCAAGGACATGGTTGAACTCATACATCTGCCTGTCATCTAAAAAGAGAAGAATGCACCATTGTTAGATATACTTAGATTTTTTCTATCAAAGGAATAACTTGACTTTGGCTCCATTTTGTAAAACTGATATTGTGTTACCTTAAGTGTGCATGTATTTTGTAAAGATAGCATTTCCTGGAAATTGTGAGTGTCAACCTCTCCCCTGAGATATCCTTCAGCCAATGGTGTAGAGATTGTAAGGCTATGTTCCCACCAATAGGAGCACAGCACAGAAGCTCCCACTGAAAATAAAATGTCCAGCAGTTTTCTGCCATGCTATTCCTGCATGCTGACTCACTGGTAACAGGAATGCTTTTTGCAAAAAGTAAATTTTGCCTTGCTGAGCTGCTTTAAAATATGTATCTTTTTTGTGATGCCATAGAAATTTACTTCTGACAATTTGGTGACCCATACGGGGAAATAAATCATCACCAAAGGGTTGCAGGAATTCCTTTCTGGGGAGATGCATCCTGCTGCCACCATCTTTCTGGTGGTTACAAGACAGGAAATACCACCATTCCCTAGCCAACAACAATGGACCTCGAGTGGAAAGCAGAATGGCAACCATGAGAAAGGCACCTTGATTGCTCTATAGCAACCAGGTAACCTCTATATGCAGGCCAAGGGAAGAAAAATATCACGGGAAGTGACCAAATATTTCCTTGGTGGTCAGAATCTCCCAGGGTGAGGGTTGTGTGGAAGTAATGGGGGCATCTGAAGAGGCCTAATGAACACAGAACCCAAAGGTTAAGGCTTCCATGGGAAGAACCTGGCTGGAGAGAAAAGCGGCATCCAAGTTCAAGAAACTACCAGGAAAATGGGGGGTTGATACTCAGATGGGAACACACATCATCAGTTATGTAGATGCAAGACACCTCTAGGCAGAGGTTGAGTCTCTACCAGGAATACATACATATGTATGTGTGTATGTATGTATGTATGTATGTATGTATGTATGTATGTATACCTAAATTCCTTCTGGTATTCCCTTAGGCCTAATGTTACAATATTAGAGAGATAAACATGCAAAATTATAAGATCTGTGGTGATGTTTGATGCAGATCTGCCTCATGAAGACAATAGCCACCTTGAACTCTTTCAGTATTATCCATGATTGGTAGGCCTTTCTCCAGACATGCCCTGCTGTAGAAGCTTTTATGTTTGTGTCCTCTATTCTATAATCTATTACTCATTTTGTATAGGTTGTATTTGGATTTTGAAAATTCTAAATCTGGCTCTATACTTAGTAACTATCTGTAATTCTCTTGTCCTCTACGGATGCAATTCCTGGCAAATTAAAGCTGTAAGATATGTGTTTGCATGGTACCAAAATTGACTTATATAAAAGAACGCTCATAAATTTAAAAAAATGAAGTGGATCTAAATACCTTTTAGTTCACATAACTTACTAATCTGTAACAAATACAGGCTAGCCAATTAGTAATTGTATTGTTTGTTTCAGTGTAATGTTTGAATAATATTCATTGTTAGGCTGGCTAATAAAATGGGCAGAAAAAAATCTCAAATAGCAAAATATTCAAATTGCTTTATGGATATTGATGTCTGTTTTTGGTAAATTGTACACCAAATTTCAAGGGCAGAAAATAAAGCAGAGAGAAGGTGCTGCCAAAGAAAGTAAGATGGCTGAAGAAGGTTTAATGCTTTGATTAGAAACAAAAACAACAAAAAAGTGTTGGAATTAGGGCAGTTAGAGATCTTTGCATAAAAAAGGTCCAAAGCATGCACAGTTGGTAACCATGATAGCAAGGGCAGTAATTTTAAAGTAAGGTACCCAGATTACTTCCCTACTGGATTTCCAAGTTAAGCTAAATCTAACTTTTTTATACTTTAAAGTTTGCCATATTGGGCTTCCCCCATCCTGTTTACCTGCCCTGTCTACCTCCTAACGTCTGCAAGAGATGATATATTTGTTTTATCAAATGCGTTTTCATATATTAAGGAACCGTTTATAAGATTACTTTCTTTTGGATATTAAACATTCTTACTGAAAAGAAGTATTCTATCTAAATTGAAAGATTTCTATAAGTATTGCTTTAAATGTAAGAAAACCCAATAAATAAAAGGAGGTGTTTACTGATATGAAGAGGGTATTTACTGGTGTGAATTGCAAATGATTTGCAAGAGATAAAAATTATTAAAGTTTTTTAAGTCACACTTATTTCATTGATTTTATGTTTAGAGCAGTTATTGTAGGAGGCTTGATCCTCAGAGAATAAGGAAGAGGCCAGAGTAGGATGAAGCAGGTGTCTCTATTCAATAGCGAAAGCCCAGAGAGCAAAAGCTCTGGATCTGAGCCCCAAATGAAATCATCATACAGATTATATAGTCCCAGAAAGACAGGTTTTTATTTGATCAATAATAGGCAGGGATACAAATTTGAGGGCTCAGTTCAGGTTTTATTTCTGCTTCCTGAGCTAGATTTCCTGTATTTGCCTCCATGTGGCCAGGACTGGATGGCACCATCTTGGGCTCCACGTGGTTGGGACTGGGTGGTGCTATCTTGCCGGATTTAGCTGCCTTAACTTGAGGTTTTTAGCTAACAGCAGAGGCCCTCCTTTGTTTACCTCGGGGGGGGGGGGCTAGGAAGAAAGCCGTATTCTCCTACCTTGTCCCCAGGCTTTTAGCCCAAGAGTGGTCTTCAAGGGCATGGCCTGTTCCCTATGTTCTTCATATTTAAAACATAAGGTTTTCTGCTCTTAGTGATATTTATGAAGAACTTGTTTAAGAGGAAAGATTATCTTTTATCAAGATAATCTCTTGTGTTTACTATCTTTGATTACCTAGCAAGTTGCATCTTAGCAGAATCAGGGTTTAAGTCTCTATATTTAAAGCAGGCTAAATAAACCACTATAAACTTTAAGTTGCTATATTTGACATCCTATATATCTGTGACTAGATATGTATACATCTTGGGGCTAAGTATTCTGGGTATCTGAAGTTCATCTAGGGGCTAAATATTCTGGATATCTGAAGTTCATCTAAATGCTTCATAAAAGCTTATAAAGTTAAAGGTGTATGGGGTTTTATTTTTTTATCTTTTTTAAAGATAGATCCTTTATAACATAGCTTGATATTATAAATTAGTTGTTGCTAATTTAACTTCTTTTTATTTTTTATAATAATTGGTGCATTGTAACCATACATCTTTGTTAGGTACAAGCTGATAAAGGCATACATACACACATTTATCATTTAACCCCTTCCCCCATTCCCACCCCACTCCCTCGCCCTCCCTCCTTCTCAAGTTCAGTTAGTAATTAACCTTGATATATTTGTGAAAGTACATCATGTGCATTAGGGTGTCCTCCTTCCCCCTCCATCCCCCCTCAGTTAAGTCAATTTCTTTGCTCATCTAGGGTTTCTCCTTTTTCATCTGGAGACTGTCTTATGCCTCTTCTTCTCCCTAGCATCCGCATATCAGGGAGAACATATGCTTTTTAACTCTTTGTGATTGACTAATCTCACTTAACATAATGTTTTCCAGTTGCATCCATTTCCCTGCAAATAACATGATTTTGTTCTTCTTTATGGCTGAGTAATATTCCATTCTGTACATATCCCATAGCTTTGTAATCCAATCCATTTATCTGTTGATGGACATCTTGGCTAGTTCCATAGTTTGGCAATTGTGAACTGTGCAGCTATAAACATAGATACACATACATCTGATAGTTTGGTTTCCATTCCTTTGGGTAGACACCCAGAAGTGGTATTGCTGGATCATATGTGCAAGCTAACCAATTAGCTATCTTTCTATGTAATGTGCATTGTATTTACACCTTAATAATATAATATGGTTAATGAAGTTACTGAAACTTCTGCTATCTATGTTTAGTGGCACTCAAAAGTCCCTGTCATTTAAGATCTAGTTTATACCTATTTGCTTTGACTAAAAAACATGTCTTAAAAATACAATTATATTTTAGAACATTAAAAATACAATTGTTCCTCATATGATGAGTCTATTGGAGATTATTAATACTTTTTCCTAAACTTATAAAAGATCTAGAGCAATTCTTTGATTTTTGTCAATTCTATTTACTTACAGAGACTTGTAATTATAGTTATTTTACTGAGCCATGAATTCTGAATTTCACTTCAAAAGTAAATGCTAATATATTTTAACTTTAGTATAACTGTGGTGTTAATTATTACTGGCTTCTTTGTAGGTTAAATATATTTATGTTTCCCAAGTATCCTTTAAAATGCAAAGCTTAAGAAAACACTTCCTCCAAACAACAACAAAAATTAATAGTGATAAACTTTTTCAGCTTTATATTTATGTTTTCCTAAAGTGTATTATAACCATCTTTAAGTAAAGATAATTAAAGATGTTTGAACACTTGGCATTCCAAATCATGCCACTCTGATTAAAGATTGGGTATTATTAGTTATATATTATATGTATAGCCAAATTTAAGTGGGAATTTGTTTGTGTCATCAAATATTATCAGAACTATTATACAAACTGGATTTGTTTTGTCCCTAATAGTTTTCTTTTATATTTCCTTGTATATCTTTGTTATTGTTGTCTGTTAACATTACAGGTGTACAACTTTAACAAAATAACCTAGACAATGTTTTAACAGCCATTACCTGGAGAACAGGCTATAATATTGACCCCTATTTATTAAAAAGAACTGATAAAACTAACCTTCTTGGTGCTCAACAACTGAGACTTGGAGAACAATCAGGAAATAAAGGGCTAAGAAAGGACGGGACAACCAATATTTTGGCCCTAGCCCTCCAAGTCAAATAGGACTGAGGAGAAGATCTTACTAAGGTCCCTGCAACTCCAGTGAGTCATCTGACCTTCCAAAACAAGGAGATCAGGAAGGACCCAGAGACTGGGAGTTACCACATATACTTCGAAAAAAGGAGGGTCATTGGACAGGAAATATCTCCTATTCTTCAAGGGAAGAAAATGATCAGCAATACTGTGACCAATCCTGGCAGATGGCACAACTGGTAGAAGAAAAACCTCACAGATTCCCTAGGAGTAACCCTGAGGAGCCTTGACTGACCTTAAAAACAACAACAAAAAATATAATCTATGTTTTCCCAACATTGGACTAACTACTTGGTCTTGAACACTCAGTGGGAAAGTATAGTAAAAAATAAGTGTGCTATTCTGGGGTTAAAGAAGAGTCATACTTGAAGGGCCATTTCAAAGACCACCCATTTAATTTAACTAGCTATCTTCTGACTTTGGTCCCCCCTTATATTCTACATTATAATTTATAATGGTGCTTCTGCATTTAGACTCATAGAAGAAATATTATAGCACTAATGTCCAAAAATTCTGAGTCTTCATAAAATGCTATAGAACTACACTTGTCCCTGTTGAGGTTTTGCAGGTCCAGGGCCACCAGACAAGAAGGAACAAGGTGCTTGATTTACAGATGGTTTTGCCAAATGTGTGAAAACAAAAGACATAGTCATGGATAACCTTTAGAGTGGGCAAATTGTTGCTACTGATGGAAAGGGTAATAATAATAATAATATGCTATGTTGTTTTTAAAATGTACAATGGATTAACTATATTATCATTGATAGAGACTTTTCAACTATACTAAAAATGCCATCAAGGGAAGAGCTATATAACTAGATGTCATGAGTAAGATGATCTAGGAAAATCATTTGGCTATAGATATAAATTAACTGAGGATGCTATTGTTGATGACACCCTTGAGAGCAAAAGTTATCATATGCTAACAGAATTTGAAGAAAAGAGTAGTAATGTATAAAAAAAGAGGGGTGAATTGTGAGAATATAATTAGATCTTTTCTATCAAAGGAATAACTTGACTTGGGCTCCATTTCGTAAAACTGCAATTGTGTAACCTTATATCTATATTATGTCCTGGAAATTGTGAGTGCCATGCCCCCACACATGTCCCCTTCAGCCAATGGTGTAAAATTTGTGAGGGTATGTTCCCACCAACAGGATCACAGCACAGAAGTCCCCAATGAAAATAAGATCCAAGCAAGAGCAATTTTTGCCCTGCTGTTCCTGCACACTGACTCACTGGTGACAAGAACCTTTTTTACAAAAAGTAAAATTCACCTTGCTGAGCTGCTTTCAAATATGTCTTTACAACACCATAGAAATTTACTTCTGACACCATCTTTAGTGGAATAAAGGCTTTATATTCTTTATCCTCCTCTGTTAAGTAATGATTGGCTCCATTTCCACTTTCTGGGAGGTCATATGCTTTTGTTTAGGTTTTGGCTTTTTTTTTTTCCAGTTCATCCAAAAGCTCTACGACTGAATGGAATGGCTCTTCTTGATGTTTTACATGCAAAATTTGACATATTCAAGCAACAACTCCTGAAATACTTTCTTTAAGAACTGCTTGGAGCCAGGTGTGGTGGCAAATGTTTGTAATCCCAGTACTTGGGAGGCTGAGACTGGAGGATCCTGGTTTGCGGACAGCCTTAGCTACTTAGTGAGGCCCTCCAAAACTTAGTGAGACCCTGTTTCAAAATAAAAGAATTAAAAATCAGGCTGGGAGTGTAGCTTGAAGATAGAATGCCCCTGGGTTCAACTCCTAGTACCACACACACACAAAAAAAAGAACTGCTTGGACCCTAACTCTGCCATTTCTAAACTCTAAGTTTGGGCAAGTCACTTAGCATCTTAGTGTTTCATTTATAAAACATAACAGTTCCTAACTAGCAGGGTTCTTTTAAATACTAAATGAGTTCATAAATGTCAGGCACACTGACCTGAGTCATATAGGCATATAACAAATGAAAATAATTGTTAATGTTATGCTGGTTCTGTTCCTTGTCTGGGTCTTCTACTTCTCATATTTTCTATCCCTCCCCCAGTTTCTACCTCATGCCTAGTGAGCATGATGACTGGGGAGTGGGGATGTAGTGGTTATTGACTGAGGGTGAAATAAGTGTTGAGAGTCCCCAAAATCCTACACCCTGCTTGCATACACAGAGAATCTGAGCACTGTAACAGCATATAACAATGAGGTCTTATTTATATCTTTTCCCTTCATATACAATTTTGTCTATTAAATAGTTTAAAAATAGCCAGGCACTATTTTTAGTTGCATTTTACATTTAATTATTTTGTGCGAATAAGAATACATTACTTTTTAAACATTGATTTGGCATTAGCAATTACTTAAATTTTAGAGCCTAGTCTATGGATTCTCTTGGATGTTTTTTATACTTTTATGGGTGAATTATAGTCTCACATCATAATGTACTTCAATAGTGATAGTGACATACATGCACACAGCACTTGGTGAGTTTTCCCTGGCTCCCTCCCTAGTTTCCTCTTCTTTTCCACACACACACACACACACACACACACACACACACACACACACACACACACAGTGCTTATCTCCTATGCAGTTATTCTAATCAAATTTTTTTAAATGTCAACACAAGTCTTTCCATCTACCCTAGGTCTAATGGTTGACCAGCTCATCTGCCTGGCTACAGTCCTAGAAAGAGTGGGGAGTATGCCACAAATTTGATGACTATGTGAAATAATATTTATCTAAAAGGAATTATCTTAGCCACCTCTCTCCCATTACTCATTCATCTAACTACTTGTAGATCTGGATCAAGGAAGTGAAGCACAGGGGAACTAGAATTTTAATTTGCTTGAAGGATTGTATGATGACTTTATCTTCTCTTTCTGATGAATGCCACATCACAATTTATTCATTTCATTCTTGTGGTGCTACCCATGTGATTGCCTTGTAAAGTTGCATCTGGTCCTGCTAAATTGCTTTACAATGAAGGGGGGGTGTTTATATCTTCATTTAATAACTTTACTTTTAAAAATCCAATGAAATACATTTTATTAATGCAATCCATAGTATACCTAATTTATTTCTTTCTTTATTATTTATTTATTTTGCAGTACTGGAAATAGAACCCAGGGCATTCGTCCTCCGAGATATACCCCCAGCTCTATTTTTTATCCATTTTTTTTGAAACAGGGTCTCACAAAGTTGAGGAGGGCCTCACTAAGTAGCTGAGGCTGTCTGTGAACTGGGATCCTCTAGTCTCAGCCTCCCACATACTGGGATTACAAGTTTGAGTAAAACCAACTTCATATATAAGATATGTTTAAACTACTGTGTACATATTAAAAACAGCCTGTAATGGTCAATAATAATATTTAGACCCAGTCTTAACTCCAATTACTAAAGTGAATATCCCAAAATATGCTAATTATTTTTGCTTTTTAGTTCTAACTTTAATTTGGCGTGATATGGATAAGTTTAGTTTCATATACTGAATAAAAGCTCCCTCATAGACAGTATAATGGGTTCATTAAATCTTTGATACCACATTCTAAAAACCTTAAGCATTTATAAACTGCTGCTTTAAAGTATATAATAAAAATTAATTGATATTTAACAATATAAAAACACATGCTATCTCTTTCCAAGCTCCACAAAGTGAATCTAATATAATGATATCTGTATAAAACACATAAGTAGTGAGTGGCAGGCTGTATAGTTTAAAAGAATGTAAAAAAAAAAGTTGTGCTTCAAGATAAGCAGCTGAATTCCTTCTTATTTCCTCACAGCCAAGATATAGCTGAGCAAAAACAACAACAACAACAAAAAAAAACCACAAAGCCAAATGAGCAAAGGGAAAAACCTCATGGGACAAAGTTCAAAAGAAGTTTCCAAGAATCTTCTCCCACTGCAGTTACACAGGACACACCTCATTCTTCCAACACCATGTGTAACAACTCATGAGAGTCAGTGTTGTCTACCAGGGAAGTTCATTAGTGACTAGGTAGCTAATGTTAGTCTTAGAAGCTGGTCACATAGACACCCTCTGCCTTTCATGTACCAAAGTTCCAAACTACCAGAAGTAAGCATGTTTTAGGACAAGTCACCCTGTTTGTACAAATAGTTTAGGTGTAGCAAAGCCACTCTTATCATTTTGGGAAGTTTCATATCAATGTAGGGAAAACAACCAAGTTACACAACAGTGGCCTTCCTAAGAATAGGAATCTCAGGCCTGCTGTGTTAACCCTTTTCTACATTGATATACTCCTAGCTATAACTATGAATAAAATCCTTGGTATTTTTTCTTTTGCATTTTACATTTAATTATTTTGTGTGAATATACATAGCTTTTAAACATTTATTTGGCATTAGCAATTACTTAAAATTTAGAGCTTAGTCTATAGATTCTCTTGGATATACTTTTTTTATACTTTTTTTTTTTTTTTTCAGTACTGGGGATTGAACTCAGGGGCATTCTACCTCCGAGCTACACTCCCAGCCCTATTTTTTATTCTTTATTTGAAACCAGGTCTCGATAAGTTGCGGAGGACCTCACTAAGTAGCTGAGGCTGGCCGCGAACCCGGATCCTCCGGTCTCAGCCTCCCGAATGCTGGGATTACAAGCGTGCGCCACCACGCCCGGCCTTTTTTTATACTTTTATGGATGCATTATAGTCTCACATCATAATGTACTTCAATAGTGATAGTGACACACATGCACACAGTGCTTGGTGAGTTTTCCCCTGGCTCCCTCCCTACTCCCCTTTTCCCCATACAGTATATTGAGGTTGGCATTGGTATGCTCACCTATGCACATAATGTCAGTAGAAGTGTTTCCTTCATTAATTCTCCCACCCCAACCTCCCCTTAACCACCTCTCTCTCTCCACTGGAGTTTCTCCTCCATTTTCTAACATCTCTCTTATATCCCAATTACTCCCTAGCTTCGGCTTATGAGAGATAACATATGACCCTTCACTTTTTGTGACTGGCTAATCTCTGCTAACATAATATTCTCCAGGTTTATCTATTTTCCTGCAAATAACATAATTATGTTTTTCTTTACTTCTGAGTAGAATTCCATTGTGTGTATATCCCGTAATTTTGTTATCCATTCATCTGTTGATGGACATCTTGGCTGGTTCCATAGTTTGGCTATTGTGAATTGTGCTGCTATAAACATGGATGTGCATGTATCACTATAATATTCTGATTTCGATCCCTTTGGGAAAATATACAGGACTGGTATAGTTGGATCATATGGGAAATCCATTCCCAATTTTCTGAGGAATCTCCATAGCACCTGCACTCATTTGTAATCCCACCAGCCGTGTAGAAGAGGTCTAATTTCCCCACATATGCACCAGTATTTATTGTTTGACTTCTTGATGATTGCCATTCTGATTGGGAGTTAGATAGAATACCAGTGTAGTTTTAATTTGCATCTCTCTAATTGCTAATGATGTTGAACATTTTTCATGTACTTATTGGCCATTTGTGTTTCTTCTTTTGTGAAATGCCTATTTAGTTCAATTGTCCATTTCTTTCTTTCTTTTTTTTTTTTGTACTGAGGATTGAACCCAGGGGCATTCCACCTCCAAGCCACACCCCAAACTCTATTTTGTATTCTTATTTTTGAAACAGGGTCTCACTAAGTTGTGGAGGGCCTCACTAAGAAGCTGAGGTTGGCCGCCAACCTGCGACCCTCCTGTCTCAGCCTCCCAAGTACTGGGATTACAAGTGTACACCACCATGCCCATTTCTTGATTGAGTTGTTAGAATTATTTTAGTATTATGTCTTTGGATATCAAAGTAAATAAAATTATCATCATCTGCAAATGCAGTTTCCTTTCTTCATTTCAATTATTTTACCACTGCTTACCTCATATATAGCTGAATTCTTAATGTTAAATGAGAAGTAAGTATAAAAGAGACAGGATCTAACTGAGGAAGATGGGAGAGGGGAGGGAAACACTTCAATAGACATAATGTACATACACAAGCTTATCAAAGTCAATCACTATGTCGAGCATGAGAAGGTAGGCAGGTAGAAGGAGTGGGGTGGGAACTGAGGGAGGACTTAATGAGTACTGAGTGCATTTATGCCTCTATCACCCTGAACTTCATCAAGATGTATGAATACAATGCACTAATTAAAAAAAAAAGAGAATCAAGTTAAACTGCCATGTATGTTAAAGACTTCTTTACTAAAGGTAAAGATGAGCAGCAAAGAATGTCTTAGGCTCCCCTATTTAAAAAAATCAATCTGCAGGCATGCTAAGAGACTTACAGTGGCCAAAATAATATAAAAGTATTTTAGTTTTCAGTAGAAATGGGGAGGAATTGCATTTAACTCTGATTAATTCCAATATCTAGTAGATTGAATACCTTGACAAGCTGGTTAATAAAACCACTGAGAGAATATAAGATCAATTGTGTTTGTTGTGGCTTTTCAATTTATATTTTCTTTATAAAGAAAAGGTGATACATTATATGAAGATAATCTGTATTGGTAAGCAGAAAATAGATTACTATCATAGTAATTTTGCAGGACATTTATTTTTAGGTACATTGTCCGTGTTTTAAAAAAAATCCTCTATTTGCAAATCCTAGCTTGGTTAGGCACTGTGCAGAAAAGAATACCCTGCCTAAAAGTGCCATCCTAAGATAGGTATGCTTGTGAGGTTGGCCCTCAGCTGTCATCTGGGATCCCATCATTCCCAAAACTGATAAAAATGATTTACTGTGCCTAAACTCATTGCGCAAGCAATGTGCTTTATGCTGAACTCCCACTTTTCTTCTGGGAGTCTGGAGTTTTGGTACATGATAGCAAGAGGATGTCTACATGTCCAGCCCTAATGGCAATCCTATGTGCTGAATCTCTTGTGGGCTTTCCTGAGCAGAAACATCACATACTTGTTGTTGCATTTTTGTTGCTGGGAGCCAAACACACCCTGTGTAATCTTTCAGGGGAGTGAGAGAGCAATAGGAGATCTGCATGTGGGTTCCTCCAGATTCTGCCTGTGTCTTTTCCTCTCGTAATCTGGCTGTGTCTCCATACGATGTCTCTGTAATAAATTGTAGTCATATATACAACTATATACTGAGTTCTTGTAGTGAATCTTCAAATGTGGAGGTGGTCCTGGAGACCCTTGACACAGCCACTTATCACAGTCTTTAATTTATACAGCACTGTGGGATCAATGTATTTCATCACATAGTTGTAGAATAATTTGCCATTTGGAGCCTGCACCGATAAGATAAATAAAACACCATATATATTTGCAATCTGTGGTTTAAATACCTCACTTTGTATTATTTTGCACAATAAGAAAATTTGAAAGGACATCAGGAAGGCAGTGAATGCACACAGTGGAAACAATAGTGCACTTTTAAAGAAAAATAAGCACAAGTGTCATTGTTCCTTCAGCTTTGGGGCACAATTATTCTTTGTTCTGAGAATTGCGTGAAAAAATCTAAGAAGCCATGCAAATAACTCCTGTGGTTTTCCCAAAATAGCATTTAGAAAAGATAGTGGGCAGAGATAGAAAGGGATAATGTTATTAATGAATGTCATCTTTCAAAATTGCAAAAATATTACCTTTGCCAGAATGTCAGTATATGTTCTGTCAGCTCTCCTTTTTAGCTGCTGGGTAACTGTTGAATATTTGTGAACAAAGAAGAAAAAAATACTCACACCTTAATGTTTTGAAATTGAATTGAAAACAAAAGAAGAAAGCAGAGTATTCATAGAGATCATCACATTCAAAGAAAATGTTCCTGCCATCAGATTGAATTAGGATGGTAATCCATAATAAATATGTCACAAAGAACTACCATAACACAATACAATGTTTGAAAACAAAAAGTCCATGTACATATTCTAAGCGTCACTCTAATTTTTCTCATCAGTTAAAAATGTGAGTTTTTTAGAATGCATAAAATGCAATGTTATGACAGAGTTTAAGACATTTTAAGTAGTTTTGCAGTGTTTCCAGAAAGAGAGTAATCCTTTAATAAAGAGATTTAATTTATTAAAAATATACTCCAACTTTTTTCCTTTTCTTTAAGACTTCTATGACATATATGCATCCTTGGCATTTGTTCCTTTTGTCTTTGCACTTGCCACCAACTTATCCACTTAACTACTTTATAATTGACCTTATTTTTCTCTGCAAATAAAATGACTTCTTAATAAAGAAAAGTTAAAAGACAAGTCTTAAGGGGAGGTGATGCCATTGAGAGGTGCTTAGGTCATTAGAACAGTCTTCCTGAATGGGATCAGTGCCATAAAAAACAAACCAGAGAGCTGCTTTGTCCCTTCTGCCACGTGAGGACATAGCAAGCAAATACCATCTATGACCCAGAAGCAGGACTTCACTGGACACTGAATCTGTTGGCACATTGATCTTGGACATCCTAAC
>PVLC010012962.1:0-43058 GCA_004027655.1 Graphiurus murinus | reverse complement strand
AGCCCACGTGTGACGGCTGTCGCCGCGGCTCCGATCGCTGTGGGGCTCGCTCGCTCGCACCGCTCCGAGGCGCCGGGCGGGGGGAGGCGGCGGGGGAGGAGGCGCGGGAGCTGGGGCGCGAGCCGGCCGCCGCCGCGCTCCGATCGCTGTGGGGCTCGGCGAGTCGGGGGTGGGGGGGCGGGGGGGCTCCGCTATGGAGGCAAATGGGAGCCAGGGCACCTCGGGCAGCGCCAACGACTCCCAGCACGACCCCGGGTAAGTTTCCAGCCGCTGCCCGCCGCGCCGCGCCGCGCCGGGCTGGCTGTGTGGCGGCGGCGGGGACGGCGGAGCGCGGAGCCCGGATCGCGGCCGCCCCGCGCCCGCCCGCCCGCGCCCCCCCGGGAACTTACACACCTTGGGGTGGCGTCTCGCCGCCACCGTCGCCCCCACCCACCGCCCGGCTCGCGATCGCCCGCTCCCCCCGCTTTGCTCTGAGCTTTTGTAAGTTACACGTCAAAATGGCCGATCTGACATCGGTGCTCACTTCTGTTATGTTTTCTCCCTCTAGTAAAATGTTTATCGGTGGACTCAGCTGGCAGACCTCACCAGGTAAGGGAGGGAGGGGGGGACGCCTGGGTCCCCCCCTTCTTGGCTTCTTTATTGCTCTTTGTTATCCCGGTGTAGGAGCCCCCCCCCACTGGCTCCCCACTTCTCCTGTGCAAGGTTATTATTTTTTTTTAATAGCAAATCCTTTCCGAGCCCTCTACGCGACCTCTGTGGCCGAATTTCCCCCGCGTGTGCAAAAAAAATGCAAAAACAAAACTGAATAACAACAGAAAACTACTTTTGGTTTTTGTCCTTGATCAAAATTTGCATTGCTTTTTTTTCTCCACACCTTCTCTCTCCCCCCCCCCCATCTCTCTCTTTCTCTCTCTACAGATAGCCTTAGAGACTATTTTAGCAAATTTGGAGAAATTAGAGAATGTATGGTCATGAGAGATCCCACTACGAAACGCTCCAGGTAAACCATCCCCTTCTGGATTTTTTTTTTTTTTTGTCTTTATTTTAGAACAAAGTTTTAAGTTTTATTTTTGGAGGTGTCTTCGGAAGTAGCTAAGCCGATTTAGAATGGGGCTCAGGCGCGTGGCTGGTTTGGATCGTTGCCCCCCCACCCATCCCATAACCCTAAAGGTTATTGTTAATTAGGGCTGAACTCTGAATACAGAAATGCCCATCTCTCCACTTGAAGTCATTTTCCCCTTCGATCCTTTTTCTCTTGTTTAAAATGACATTCAGCTTCACTCACTTTCCACATAGTTTTTTTTTTTTTTTTTTTAAATGTATGCCTTTCTTACACTCCCAGCTCCCCAAACTCTGAAGTCCCCTCTTAGGAAGGAGGGCGAATCTCTTCCAAGTGCCGGGCTTTCTTCGAAATAAAACAAAGCGTTTAGAAAGGGAAGGGGGAGATAGGAAACTGAGGCTACCAGAGTGGAGAAAGCAGCGATTTCCAACTTAGCTCCAGCCGCCCTGCCCCCGGTCCACTTCCCCCATTAACCTTGATGTTTCTTCTTAGAGGTGGAGGGCTGTAGATAGGAGGGGGTCGAGGGGAGGGTAGCCGGAATGGGGGTTCAGGGGGGCAACTTTTGCTTCCCATTCTGCATTAGATCTCAGTCCTTGTTGCTTTCCACGGTGTCACATTTTCTTGTTTGTTTTTCTCCCTCTTTGTCTCCTTTCAGAGGCTTCGGTTTCGTCACGTTCGCAGACCCAGCGAGTGTAGATAAAGTGTTAGGTCAGCCCCACCATGAGTTAGATTCAAAGACGGTAGGTTGCTTTTTGTTGTTGTTGTTCTTCGCCCCTTTTCAGGAACGATCTGGGCATTGACAGCCCCATTTAAAGGGACAGCGCTTTTTTTTTTGTTTTTTTTTTGTTTTTTTTTTTGCTTCTGTGCTGGAGCTGGGTACTTTTAAACAGAGCTAGGGAGTTGGCTCAGAATTTGGCCTGGCTGGGCTTGGGGTTTTCTTTTTAGAGTCTGTCCCATGGCAGCTTTGGAGGGTGCCTAGCTGAGGCTGGGGGAGGGCATTGGGCTCTGGGAGAGGCTACCCTCCTGGCCAAGGGATGGTGCTTAGAAACTCCACTGGAGAGAAAGGGAACTTTGTCAGCAGCACAGCCTGTATTACTTACCACTGTGGCTGTGAGAATGGGTTTACTGGAGGCTCAGCCCACTTTCTGGCTGAGGGGTGCAGGGATGGAAGGAGGGGAGGGGGCGCTCATCCTAGGTCCTGGCAACAGGTTTCTCTTGGGGCACTTGGGATTTGGAATGGGGTTTGAGACACTGGCTCCTTAGATGCTGGCAGAGCCAAGCCGGGCGAAGCCGGGTATCCAGTGGGAGAATCCAGATGGCGTGAAATCCAAGGCTGATAAGGCCTTGAGTTTCAAAGTGATTGTTTTTCTTCCTGTTTTTTTCTCAGATCCTTTCATTTGAGTGTGGGTACTTTTATAGCATTAGAAGTTTTTAAAATCCAGAGTCAAGAAGAGGGAAAGTCGCTAGGGAGAAATTAGAGAGGGAGGGGAAAAAAGAGAGTGTCAGCCTACAATAATAAATGTAACATTAGGTGAGGCCGGGGAGTTCACGGTGTTTTATTTAGCCCCTGGTTTGGCTTCCTGCTCCTCCTCCCTTCCCTGTGCGCCTGCCATAGTTTCTCCACAGTTTTTACATGTCTGGGCCTCAAGGTGACGTTGGGACATTAGGCTGGGCAGCTTGGGGACTTGTCCATTGTGGGCTGGGAGTGGGGGGGGGAGAGATGGGATTCTAGTTCTAGCTGCCCCTTATGAACTTGGGCACATTGTTCCCTGTGTCTGGCCTCAGTTTCCTCTTCTGTAAAATTAACAGGAAAAGGTGATCTTCCAAGTCCTTTTGACTTTAACATTGCTTGGAAGAGAATAAAGGAAAGAACCTTTGTTGCACTTGAGTTGATTTTGCAAATTCACCCTGTCTCTCTGATCAAAGAGGTCAGGTGCTGCCCTCTCTCCCCAAGAAGAGAGCTCGCACACCTAGTTGCTTTATTAAATGTCCTGAATGTATTATAGCTTACACTATATACCAGCCCTTTTGTTCTTTTAGATAATTTAATTTCAGGAATAATCCTTTGCAGGGTGATAACGGACATCTGAAGAATTTATTTTTTCTCCTTGACTTGTTGACTCCATATTTGAAAAGCCTAGTAAAATTAAAGAGGGAAATTATTTCAAGGCAGATTCTGGAATTTCTTATCCACCCCATTTCTCCACCAGGGTGGGAGAAATGAAATTTGATTTCTATGGTGGCTGGTGGGTTGGATCTCTGGTGTCAAGTGCATAGCCTATAGTTTCCCCTCCCTAATTGTTTGTAGACATGTTTTGGTCGCTGTTATTTAGTATAACCTAGCTTTTGACTTTGTTTCAACGTTCAGTGCAGGAGGCAGAAGCGGTTGGTTTATTGACATGGAAACGGGAGGATCTTGTTTACCTTTACCTTAAAAGCTTTGTTTAGGTAACGGCCATTCACATCCAAAATAGTATCCTAGTGTTTCCTAGAGGACTTGTAGATCCAGTAAGTAGAGCTGTACCTAACTAACTAATGTTTTAATTTTTGATAGATTTCATTTTTATTTTTTAAAACTAGTTGACAGGGATGTGCAAAAGGTTGGGATTTGCCATCTTGCCTTGACCACCCCGCCCCCTTCAAGAGCTCAGCGTGTAAACTTTGCACACTGAGGAAACTCTGATCTTGATCTGATGCACTGATACAGTTTCAAATTGGTTTTGGTACTGTAATTAAAAAAAAAATTTTTTTAAAGCACTTTACAGCATGTTTTTTCTTGTACCTTTCCTTCTCCTCCTCCAGCTCCTGGCTTTTCCCTTGACACACCCCTCACCTTTTACCTTACAAACAAGGTGACTCTTACTGCAATTAATGTGCTGGTCAGCTAAAGAAAACAAAAATTCTATGGGGGGAGTGTTTATGAACAGATGCATCCGTCTGTCCTGTTTGGTCAACAGAATGGAAAATCCACACCTGTTGTATTTCTCTTGTAGACAAGCTCTAGTCAGTGCTGGACACAGCTGTAGATGCAGTAATGTTAATCTTTATGAAAGGATAGTTTCCTAGATCAAAGATTTTTGTGTATTTTAGTTTTTGAAAAGTAATCTCTCATTTCTCAGGTGATGCCTAAAGGTAGAGGACACGATGCAGATTGTTATTAGCTCTTTAAGCTACATTAATAAAAGCGACAAGTCCTCATGGTCTTACTGGCTAGGGTCCGGGGGATGTAAGTCAGGGGACCAGAGGAGCTCTCAGTGGTATGCTTCTCATCCCCTGCGTTTTTCCCCAACGCCTGATTTTTTTTTTTTTTCCCTGCATGGCAGAACTGAAAACAAGCTCAGATTTACTTTTTAAAAGGGAAAAAATTTAATATGAAAACCAAAGCCTATAAATAAATAACTTGTAGCAATATGCATGCCATTCTCCGAGTTGAATTTTACCCAAAGATTTGTGACATTTAGGAATCTAATGAAAACTGACAATGGAAAATTTTATTTCTTCCTTCCTCTTTTTATCTATCCAATACCTTTTTTTCTCTCACATGAGCCTGTTGGAGTCAAATGCTTCTGTGGGAATTGTTTTGAGTTTGTGAAGCTAGTCCCTGATTGAGAATCATGTGCTCAGAAAGCCGATTCTGATTTGTAATAGAGGAGGTTTTTCCATTCTGGTTGAAGTGGAGTGGTGTAATACCCTAGATTTTGACTTTTTTTGGTGGTGCTGGGGATTGAATCCAAGGGTGCTCTGCTACTGAGCTACATTCCCATTACTTTTTGTTTTTTTTTTATTTTGATGCAGAGTCTCACGAGGTTGCTGAGACTGGCCTCGAATTTGTAGTCCTCCTGCCTCAGCCTCCTGAGTAGCTGAGATTCCAGGTGTGCCCCACCACACCTTTTGATTCCAGCTTCTTTTGTTCAGTTTCAGGTTCTTTTTTACCTTTCCCATCAATGGCCTTTCTTTTCTAATTTGGACTTAGGTTGCTCATAGATTTTCACCCTTTGCAGTGTTTAAATCCAGATAAATTTAGTTCACATGCATCTTTTTTTTTTTTTTTTTTGTGGTACAGGGGATTGAACCCAGGGGCATTCGACTTCTGAGCTACGCCCCTAGCCCTATTTTAATTTTTATTTTGAAATAGGGTCTTGCTGAATTGCTGAGGCTGGCTGCAAACCTGTGATCCTCTTGTCTTAGCCTCCCTAGTACTAGGATTACAAGTGTATGCCACGATGCCCAGCTATCTTTTCTTTTTATATTGTAATTTTTTAAAGAACCAAATCAGGCTTTGTAGTTTTTGACACCTCCTTTCTTTGGAGGTATGCCTACAGAATAAATGATCTTTCTGATTAATCTTGGGTGACTTTATTTTGCTAAAAACAAGTGAATTCAAGCAGAGCATTAAGTTGGATGTTTGTGGGGAGTTTGGGAATGTTGTTGATCATCAAGATTTTTGGAGCCCTTTTCCCTTCTCCTGTGCTAGAGAGAAGAAATACCATCAAATTATCTAGTGACAGAAGCTACTTTTAATTTTTAAGATACGATTTTTATCAATGATAACATCTCTCCTATCTTTTTTACCTATCCCCTGCATTGCAGATTATCTCTAGGTACCATTTACTATTGGTGTCTGTGGAAGAGAAGGCCTAGCCTAAATAAGACTACACGAGGTCTGGTTTATGAAGAGCATCACACACCAAAATGCTTGGTGGGACATTTCAGAAAGGCTCACTATATTAGTCTTATGTTAGGGAGGATGGCGAAAGTTGAGATCAAAGTTGAAGCAACTTTTGAGTGGCGTGAGAAGTTACTAAAAGCTAAGATATAAGCCTGAGAAATGAGTGATTAATAATTCGGTGCTTTATTATGTATTTGTTTCCTCTCCTCAAAGTACTTCACTGACTCCTATTTTTCCATTTTTTTTCCCCCAGATTGACCCCAAAGTTGCATTTCCTCGTCGAGCGCAACCCAAGGTAAGTAGGAAAACCAATGATAGGATTTTAGCACTCAGGAATGGTTGCGAGAATTTCAAGTGTGGAGCAGATCTGTGGCAATGACCAGTTGAAACCTGGCATTGGCCGTGCTTTTGGGCTGTCAGCATGGGGTGGTGAGAGTCCAGTCAAGCAGTTCTGGGAGATGACCGTGGGCCTCCAAGTTAGCTGTACCCAGATGAATTCTGAGCATCCATCGGGGGAGAGGGACAGTTCTGATCCTTAGTGGAAGGGCTTGGCTCCGTCTGTTGCAATATTTATGCGAGTTTTCTATTTATTTTTTAAGCATGGCTGAGATCATATCAGGAGAAGTTGAACATTTCCTTGTGACTCTTTGGAGGGCACTCTTTTAAGGCCGTGCAAGTTGGGATTTTTGGAGAGCAGTAGAATTTAATTCAGCTTGTCCTTCCTTGGAGAAAACAACTTCATAGACTGCTAAAGCTGTAAATCTGAGAGCAGAGGCCGGGGTGTCTTGGTTTCAGGTTGGTTGGATAAATCAGGGCACACTTGAAACCAACAGTCCTGCTTACTTGTACAAGTGTCGGCGTCTGGGCGGAGAAGTTCAGGAAACGTCATGACCCCAGAGGAGTGATACTACAAGACTTGCTTAAAGGATGGAGACAGGGCTACACTTTTGTAGACGTGTGTAGTTAATATGATTTGCTCAGAGCCTGCCAGGTGTCACTCTGAGAGCACAGCCCCACGAAGCCTATGGTAAAATTACATGGACTTATGGCTCAGTTTACACTTCTTGGGTTACCTTTTTTCTTCCCTGTATAACATTGGAAGAAATAACTTTTCTGCATATTGTGGCCTTGATGCTCTTAGGGGAAGGGGGAAAGTTGAAGCTTCTGATTTGTGGGACATAAAGGGAAAGAGCTGTAGTTTTTTTCCTTAAGCATAGTCTCTTGGAGCAGAAACTTTTAACGTGTGTAAAAGCAAAAATAGTTTTGTACATTGGTACAGAAAAAGTTGACATTGAAGATGATATTTTGAGAATTTCAGGTCTGGAACCTGCCATGTGAGTGATTGATTCTTTTTCTTCTTCCTTTTTAAAGATGGAACCAGAATTTCTTAAGTAAATATACTGACTTTTTTTTTAAGGCATTTTTTTTTCTTTAATGCAGAAGCAGGCAATAGGAATTAGTGAACTGAAGAGCTTATTTTACTTCTGTAGGTAGCATTGACTTTGGGATTGTCTTAGTAAAGTTTTAGTTGCTTTTCGAACTGTGTGTGATCCTTAGCATTTCAGAAGATTTCCCAGAATTAGCACTGTTTCCTGGGTTTGGGAGAACTGCTGTTTCTTCCATAAGTATGAATCTTCAAATTTCCAGGTTAGTCATTTGATCACTCAGAATTTAGATTCAATTACCCTAGAGGGAAACTGGAAAAATCCCTGACTTGGTTAAACCATGAGTTTGACCTGTTTTTCCTTCTCCTTTGTTGTTGTCCTGTTCTCACCACCTCCAACTTTTTTTTTTTAACTAGGAACGCAATATTTCATTGTGTGTGTCTGTGTGTGTGTGAGTGATACTGGGGATTGAACACAAGGGCATTCTACCAACGAGCTACACCCCTCAGCCCCATTTTTTTTTTTTTTTTAATTTTGAACCAGGATCTCACTAAGTTGCTGAATCTGGCCTTGAACTTTCGATCCACCCATCTCAGCCTCCAAAGTACTGGGATTACAGGCGTGTACTATGATGCCTGGCTAATATTTCACTGTAATGTACTCTGTCTTGGTTTTTCAGTGATATATTCAACTTAAAAGTAAGACTGTTTCTCAAACTTATCAAAACCTACATTCCTCCAGGCCCCAGGGACAATTATAGGTGAATTGTCAGATGTTTAGATGTGCATTAACATCAAACCGGTTGGGGAGGGACACATTTCCTTGGAATTCTGGGGAGTTTATACTAATGACACACCTCACTTTGTAAAGGATTGATCTCAGCCGGGCGTGATGGCACACACTTGTAATCCCAGCATTCGGGAGGCTGAGACCAGAGGATCTGGGTTCGAGGCCAGCCTCAGATACCTAGTGAGACACTCCACAACTTAGTGAGACCCGGTTTCAAAAATAAAGAATAAAAAATAGGGCTGGGGGTGTAGCTTGGAGGTAGAATGCCCCTGAGTTCAATCCCTAGTACCGCAAAAACAAATAAACAAACAAAGGATTGATCTCCTTTTGCTCTCCATTATGTTCATCTGAATCCCAGCTCAGTCTCAGTTGCCTCATCTATAAAATGGGAGTGATAGCAGTAGCTCCTTCCAAGGGCTTTGGGGAAGAAGAAAAGGTACCGTTCATGGTGAGAGCCTTGCCACTCATTATGACCACCATCATCATAGTTGGTGTAACCGCCCTTGGTTGTTTGAAAGCTTACATGCCTGGTTTCTGGTGCTGGCTGTGTTGCTTGCTCATTATCGGGTGTGAATGTGGACAAATCACATAACTTCCCTACACCCAGTTTCTTTTTCTCATTGGCTTTTTCTGCAGATTAAATAAAGGTAGTGTGTTTAAAATGGTGCATGGTAATACTGTCTCTGCGACCCATTCTTTTTACTGTTGTTTTTGAAGGTCCTTACACTAGTTCTGTGAGAGGTCAAGGAGTAATGATGATACTAATTGAATATGTGTGCCAGGGTCTGGTAGTAGGGACTTGATGTGGATCAACCCATTTAGTTATTCCCCAGAGCTCTCTAAAGTGGGTACTAGTATTATCTCCATTGCATAAATGAGGAAACTGAGGCTCCAGTGGGTTGAGAGGTGGTGTTCAGAGATGCACCCAGGTAACCTGGCTGCAGAACTGGATGCTTTAACAGTGTGCTCCCCTGGGGGTTATTGTTGGGCTTTGCCCCTCTGTCTTGGAGGAGAAGCAAGATTGCAGGCAGAGAGTCAGACTATAAAGTTCCGTGTTCTTGAGGGGGGTAATTCTCCCCACCCTGTGAAGTCATCTCATTTTATGACTCTGTCTTCCACTTTCTCCAGCTGACCCCTTAGGGCATGCTTCCAGGTAGTTCTGGGGTTGCGTCACCCCAACAAGGCACCCAGGAAATTGTGGAGGTGTGTACACACTCGGGAGTAACTGGGTTGGGAGAAAGGGTCTTCTTCATCTAGGGTTACTTTCCAACAGCATTTGAGCCTAGTCCCTGGCGTTTCAGACTGCAGTTACTATTGGAGACCACAGCCCGGCTGACAGGAGTTAAAACCTCCCAGAGAAGCCTTAGTTGTTGATCGTTCCTCTCCCTTCAATAAAACTTCTGCACCTATGTGTTTAGGTCACAGTGGCAGGGGGACACGGCCCCCTCCTCACGAGCTGGGCAAGGAGCTTGTAAATGATATGTCAGCTTGCGTTTCAGTTAAAATTCATTTCTCTGCTTCCTGACTGTCCCTCCTTGCTAACACTCGCCAGAGAAATATTCCGTGGAGGTGTTAAAACAAGACGAGTGGAAAGAAACTGTAACTTAAGACGAAAGGAGATCCGAGGCAGTGAAGAACAGATTTCATCTTAGTGCTGTCATAATATTCTTTAATGTATCATATAAATAAAAATCTGTTTTGGCCAGAATTTTAATGAGCGACCGAAGGAAGGGTTTGGAATCCTGCAGTTCATCTGTCCCTCTGTGCGATGTAAATGTCCACATTCCCCGTGAAGTATAATGGGGCTTTATTAACTAGTCCAGGGACGACTCTTTGGAGACCAGTGGCCGTTAATTAGTGAAGTACATTTTGATCAAGAGGAAAAGATGGATCCCTTCTATGCCTTCCTATTTCTCCGGATGATTATTTCATTTTGTAAAATATGTAAGAGGTCCCCTCTTCCATCTTTTTAAAGATTAAAATGGTCATACTGTTCTAAAAAGATGACTTAATTTGAAGCTGTTGGAGAAGCGAGGGTGACGGGGATCAATCATGCCATGTCCTTTCTTTGTCCTCTTTGGGCTGAAGAGTCAGCTGCCTGGAAGAGTTTTGTCTGAGCCTGTGACTTCTTTTTCTTGTGTAGAGGAACCAAGAGACTCCTCAGCGTCTATCGGCAAGAGTGGAGTCTGAGTGTAACTCACCATCTGTTCTAATTATCCTTGTGTGTGAGAACACGTTCCCACTCCTCCCAGTGGCCCCTCCTTAAGTTCTATTTTTTGTTTTTTAAATTGAAATTAAATTTGTTTTCAACTGGTATATAAAAACGTAAACATGGTACATGTTAACGGGCTGCTGTTTGGTGTTTTGATTCTTGTGTACCTCGTGCCTCCTCAACTTCTAGAGGCCAGAACCTTAGCTGTTGATCCAGAGACAGAATTTCTTCAACCTTATTTCCAGGGGCCTTCAGCTGTAGCTGGGTGACCATGGGCCAGTCACTTAAGCCCATCCAACTCTCCATTTCTGCCTCTGCAAAAGAATATTCCTAGCTTCCACCACCTGGAGTTGTTTAGAAGATGAGTGTAAGATTTTTGCTGGGAGCGGCAGCATACAAAGTAGTACCCAGCAAATTATCATTATAGAATTATTATTATTTATAGTACTGGGGCTTGAACCCAAGGGTGTTCTACCACTGAGCTACACCCCCAGCCTTTTTTATTTTGAGACAGGGTCTCATTAAGTTGCACAGACTGGCTTTGAACTTCGGTGCTCCTCCTGCCTCAGCCTCTCCAGTAGCTGTGATTACAGGCATGTGCCATTGGACCTGGCTCATTATAGAATTATTTTACTTTTTGTGGTATTGGAGGTTTAACCCAAGGGTGTTCCACTTTTTTTTTTTTTTTTTTCGGTACTGGGGATTGAACTCAGGGATGTTCTACCTTCGAGCTATACTCCCAGCCCTATTTTTTATTCTTTATTTTGAAACCGGGTCTCACTAAGTTGTGGAGTGCCTCACTAGGTAGCTGAGGTTGGCCTCGAACCCAGATCCTCCGGTCTCAGCCTCCCAAGTACTGGGATTACAAGTGTGCGCCACCACGGCCAGCTCGGGTGTTCCACTTCTAATCTACACCCCAGCCCTATTTTATTTTTTTCATTTATTTACTTATTTATTTTTTGGTACTGGGGATTGAACCCAGGGGCATTCTACTTTTGATCTGCACCCCCAGCCCTGTTTTTTTTTCTTTTTCTTTTGAAACAGGGTTTCACTAAATTACAGAGGGTCTTGCTAAGTTGCTGAGGCTGGCCAAGAACGTGTGATTCCCCTGTCTTGGCCTATCCCAAGTACTGGGATCACAAGTGTGTGCCACCATACCTAGCTTTTTTTTGGGTGTGTGTGTTTTGAAACAGAGTCTAAGTTACTGTGTGATTGGCCTTGAGCCTGCAATCCTCCTGTCTCAGCCATCCAAGTACTGAGATTACAGGTGTGTGCCACTATGCTCAGCTAGAATTATTTTAATAGAATAAAAAGTTACAAAGCCAAAATGACCTCAGAAAAATCTGCAATGTAAGCCCTATGGTGGCAGGCAGCTGCCGATGGTCAGTGTTCAATAATTATTTTATTTTATTTTTTTGTGGTACTGGTGATTGAACCCAGGGGCATCTACCTTTGAGGTATACTTCAGCCCCATCTTATCTATTTTGAAATAAGGTCTTGATAAGTTGCTGAGAGCCTTGCTAAGTTGTTGAGGCTGCCCTCAAACCTGAAATCCTTCTGTCTCAGCCTCCCAAGTACTGGAATTACAGATGTGTACCACGGTGACCAGCTTAAACAAATGACTTGAATCCAGCCTGAGCCTGCCTTTTCCCTAGTGGAGGCATCTGCCAGCCAGTCCCTTTATGTTGGGTGCTTTAAGTTGCCACCAGTAAATTGTGGAAGGGTTAAGCTAGAAGCTAGGTTTTCCTGTTGCTGGGTTATCCTCTGACGTGGCTTTGGGGACCTGGAAGGTTCTGTGTGAAGCATGCATGCAGATGGGTACACCGGCATCAGGCACGGTTTCACACTCGCCTCCTGTTCTGGGAGGGGGGGTTGGTTTCTCAAGGGCGAAAGGTGAGTTTCCAGCATCTGGCCTTCCCTTGCTGTGGCAGGTTGGGTCACTCGCATCTTGCCATCTTGGATGATGTGCAGCTGTCATTTCAGCAGCCATGATTAACTGATCTGCTGGTGGCTCTTCTCATGCCCGGATGTGGTAGTGTGTCTGCAGCCCTTTCTCACACCAGCAAGGACCTGGAGGATTAGTGGCTTAGCTTCTTGTCGGAGAGCAGAGAACAGAGCAGAGAGTGCTGCTCCTTCCCGTGTTCCAAGTCAGTAGCAGGTGTTGGCTTGAGGAGGAGGGGCACCTTGTCCTACAAATGTCCTCTCCCTGGATTTTGCCTTTCCTCCCATGCTTGTGTTCTGTTGCTAGGGTCAGTCAGCACAGATGACAAAGCTCCTGTGTTCCACGTTGGGTGGTTTTTGGCAGACAGGTGAGCCTCCTCTTTCTCCAGGAAGGGAGGAGAGGGGGAGGGCAGTCTCTGAGGAACCAACCGACCATCTCAGGTGCCCCTCAAGGCAGCACACATCCTTCGTTTCCTACTTATGATTTTTATACCTGGACATTCTTCAGGTAAAAGCCTGGGGAACGGAGGAGGGGGATATCTGTTCCTCATCTCCTTCCTCTTTGGGTTTGGTGTGTTTATTTCATAGGAGCTTGTGTGGTCTTTACTCAGACCACGTCTTTGTGTTTGAGAAACCCTCAGTGCTTCCTGGCACCCGCTGAACACTGCCTAAACAAACGTCTTAGCCTCGTGTTTAAGGTTCTTCAAGATCTGTGCGTGGGTTCCCTGCCTTGAACCTGAGGTGTCTTGTAGCTCCCTGTCTCCACATGTCCTCCCTGGTGTACACAAGATCCTCCTTAATAGAGCCCAGCTTAAGCTGCCCCCCCCCCATCTTGGAAGCACAGTCCTGTGTCACTTAACAACAAGCCCACGTGCTGAGAGACGAGTCATTAGTTGGTTTCATCATGCCAACACAAACTGAGATGGCCGAAAGCCGAGACCTCACGAGACGGTGTAATCGTATGGGAGCACTGTCGTGTATGTGGTCCTGTTGCTGTCTGAAATGTTGTGATGTGGTGTGTGACTACAGTGCTTCTTTCTCTAGATTTTCATAGCACTTCATTTTTTTCTTTGGTTATGGCTCTTTCAATAATAATAAATTGGCAGAAATGAGGCATTTACTCATTCACTTGTTTATTTACCAAATGTTATTGAACACTATCTCAGTGCTGGACACTGTGTGAGGCTTTGGGGATAAGGTGGAGAGGATGTCAAAGCCCTACCCTCATAGAGCTTCCACTTTAGTAAGACAGAAAGCACAGAGCAAACAGGAACCCTGCAGCCCAGTCAGCATGATGGTCAGGACCCTGTCTCCTAATACATTCCTTTGCCCTGTTCAGTAGTTCAATAATTATTTACCCCATTTCTGCTTAGCACCAGGGTCTGTGTTAGGTAGGCACTTTTTCTGAGGCCTATGGTATTTAGGTTCATGAGTTATCACTTCCATTGGAAAATACACTGTTAAGGGTGCACACATATTTTACTAATTCTAACTTTCTACGCTTTTGTATGTCATAGACCTCTGTTTAGACAGCCTGAATGGAAAGTGACAATCAACACAGTTGTTGGGTTTGAGGAAGTTTGTTTCAGGTGGGGAGGAGGCAGGCGACCTGTGCTCTATAGGAAAGGATACTATAAGCATAGTTAACAAGCCTGGAACAGCATTTAGAGGAAGGAAGATCAAAGCTTCTTGGAGGAGGTGACCCCTGTTCCAGAGCCTGTTCTCTCCAGTCAGGAACTAGCAGCCGTCAGGCAAAGGGTGAGCCCTGCAGCACGGTCTGGGGTGAAGCTGGAAAGTAGGTTGGGGCCAAGTGGAGAAAGGGCTTGAGGCCAGGCAGAGCACAGGAGTTTCTGGTTTGTTTGGCAGGGGCTGGGTACCTGCTGTAAGTGTACAGGCTCCTGGGGATGCTCGGGAGGATGCTCTGAGCTCTTGAATCCTTAGAGAAGCCAGGCTCACTGATGGGGCTATGACTGATGAAGTTTCATGAAGAACTTGCCATCCTGGACTGGGGATTCAAGCTTAATTCAGACTATGTCTTCTCTGGGGATAGACCCTTCTTTAGGAGTGGTGCTCTCAGCAGAGACTCCCTCTCATCTTTGGGGTGTGTGGAATTTACATAGAGCTCCATTGTTCTCTGTTTACACCTTCCACCTTCCTCTCCTCTTTTATTCCTTAACAAGGAACCACAATGTAGACATAATTCCAGAGTTCCCTACTTTGTCCTTATCTAAGCTGTGCTGGTGACCTCACCACGTGTAGACAATGAAATGTTATTTCTCAATGTGGAAATTACAGATTCCTTGTTGGACACTAATGTCCAGTTGCTCCAAGCAGGCTGACCTGTGACTTCATATGTTGGGTCTGCTTGGAATCATCTTTGGCTGGTGGCTGTGTGATGTGAGGAACGTGTGTTTTTGGCATTGCTATCTGTTTTCTGTGTGTGGTGTGTGAGAGGTGAAATGCTGCACTCTTAGGGCCAGCCACCCTGTGGTATGTTGTAGTAGTAGCCTAGGAGGGTTGGTCCAGCTGGGACGGGTATTCCACTAGGTCCCTAGTACAAGGTGTCCCCATTCTTTTCTTTTGATGATATATATATATATATCTATTACCAGGCTTCCAACCATCTGGAAAGTTATTCTTAGGGTGGGTGCCTAGCTGTGGTACTTCTTTAGTTTAGTTCTGAGACTTTAAATAATCAAAAAGGAAAATCCTAATTCAAAATAATGGCTGTCAGCTGGGCGTGGTGGCACACACTTATAAGCCCAGTACTTGGGAGGCTGAGACAGGAGGATCGCAGGTTTGCAGCCAACCTCAGATACTTAGTGAGGCCCTCTGCAACTTAGTGAGACCCTGTTTCAGAATAAAAATAGGGCTGGGGGTGTAGCTCTGAGGTAGAATGCCCCTGGGTTCAAATAATAATAATAATGGCTATCATTTACAGTGAGTTAGGATATTATAAGCATAGTACAAACCTGTTTTCTCTCTCTCTCTCTCTGTCTCTCTCTCTCTTTTTCCGTACTGGGGATTGAACCCAAGAACTTTCTACCTCTGAGCTACACCCCCAGTGTATTTTATTTTGAGACAGAGGCTTGCTGAGTTGCTAAGGTCCTCCTAAGTTGCTGAGCCTGGCTTCAAACCTGCAATTGTCCAGACATGTACTACCACACCAAGTATAAACTTCTGTATTCTACACCTCCTTTAGTTAAATCCTTGGATCTGCTTGGGGTTGCCTTTGGCTGGTGGCTGTGTGATGTGAGGAACGTGTGTTTTGGGGATTGCTGTTTTCTGTGTGTGGTGTGTGAGAGGTGAGTTGGTGCGCTCTTAGTTAAATCCACTCTTTTGCAGTGTGGATATGTATGTATGTATGTATGTATGTATGTATGTATGTATATATCCCCACTTGACAGGTAGGTAAACTGAGGTCAGGGAAGGTTAAACAGCTTTCTGGGGCCACAGAACTAATAAGGGGTCAGGGTTGGCCTTTGGACCAAAGTCCGTCTGGATCCCAGGGCCTTGTTCTGCTAACCCCTAAGCCAACTGAGTGGGTAGATTTTAGGTCCTTCCACTTTGCCTGGCCAGTAGGAAATGAAGTGCTCAGGCTGAGGAATAGAATGTGTTATAGTCTGGCCAGGAAGCTCCAGGTTATTTTCCATTGCCAATTTTCTAAGAGCCTGTTTAGCATAGTGAAGTGACACTTAACCAGCCATGGAATATTGGACAAATCGCTTAATGGGTTTGTGCCTCCATTTTTATCCGTTAAATGGGGGTGTCAGTAGTGCCTACATTCTAGAATTGTTAAGGGGATGAAATGAGGCAGCACATCTGAATGGCTGCACGTTGTGGGTACAGTGTCAGCCTTCCTTATCTGTGACTGTCCCCAAGGATGGTGGCCCTGCTCACATCTTAGGGGGACCTTCCCTGGCAGCCTGTGGGTTGACTGGCACTGTTGCCCCTTTCTCTGGGTGATGGATGGAGCAGAACACTGAGATTGGAACATTCTGTGTCAGTGGCTCGGCCTGCTCATGGGGTCCTGGCTCTCCAGGCGAGATAGCATGCACTCCTTATCTCAGGCATGCTCAGGGGGCATTAGGATTTCATTTCCTTTTCTGTATCGGGTGCCTGTGTTTTTGCTGCTTCTGAGGGTAAAGTCCTGGGAAGCAGCTAGGGAAGAGCTGAGACCCTGCTGTGTGAGAGGTCTCCCCGAGAGCCTTCTCTCTCCCAGTCCTGGTCTTTATCTGCCTGGGGGTAGTTCTACCAACGACTGATCTGAAAGCATCACATTCATTTATTTGTCACTGGCTGTGACAGGCAAGTTAATGCTAATGGATTCTTTTTTTAGCCTGTTGTCTGGGATGAGTTTCTCCCAAATGTCCTGAAATCTAAGGCATTAGGGGAATGTGTAACTTTTATGACAGGGGAGGATTTAAAAGATAAATAGGGTTTTGTGTGCAAGGCCCTTAAATTTAGGTTAGGGGCAAAGGGGGTTGGTACTGGGCAAGCACAGAGCCTTCTTTTTAAGAAATCCATTCAGAGCTCTAAATTGCTGTTTCTGTTTCAATTATGTGACAATTTCAAGGGTTTAGAAAAATCTAATAAAATGGTCTTGATGATGCTTTCTAGGGAGAGCGTTTCTGAAGACCCAGGAGAATAAATTCCTTGGGGGTCAAGAGAGTCTCGTTCCTGCCACCTCAGGCCTTCTTTCTCTGGGTTTTTACATTTTTATTGTTTTGAAGGGCAGGAAACGGTGTAGGAATGTATTCAGGGCTTCATCTATATCCTCCACCAAAATGAATTATTCTCTTTGGGCAATTGCAAATAGACGGGCCACTGCAATCTTTTTTTTTTTTTTTTTAAGCTGACATATTGTAAACGGCTTTCAGAGCGTGATTTGTGTGTGTAGTGATGTTGAATAAAGCACCAAAGAGGAGCCACTGGAGGGGGGAAGAGTGAGAAGGGAGGCCCTAGAAGAGGGGTTTTTTTTTTTTCTTTCTTTTCTCCAATCAAAGCCTTTGATAGTTTCCCAAAGAACAGAAGTTTACAATGGAAGCGGCTCTCGGGCTGCCCACGGGAACAGAGTGCAGAAAGACCTCGCGCAGCAAAATGTGATGCTGAGTGACATTAATGAGGTGACCGCTCTGGCGGGAGAGAGGCGCGGAGCCATCCAGGCGCAGTTCCCATGACTCGCTCCCAGCCGCGTGCCTCCTTCTGCATGCTTGTGTAGGCGCGGGCGTGTGTCTGTGCATGCACACGTTTTGTTTCCTGCACCTTCTCATGAAAGTTTTAACACTGAATTTCTCTGGGTGTACTGCAGTGTCCTCCACCCGAGACAGGCCTCAGGTGGCACATTGAATCCTTGGTTTCCACCTGCTGAAAAGTCAAGTTTTCAACTGGGAGGCATTTCGTTTTACTTTCTGGGTGCCTGCTGGAGCCAGGGTGGGTGGTGTGCGAGGCCAGCATCACTGATAGAATACCCAGGCGAGAGTGTGGTTAAAAGTCAATACTCTCATTCTGAAATGGATTCCAGGGCGAGAGGAAGAGAAAGCCTGTTGGCATATAGCCTTATTATTATTATTTTTGTCCCTCAAAGGCCCTAGATTGATAACACTTCATATTGGTATCAATGGGTCATCACAACTGCTTCTTAAATATTTTAGTGTCTTGGAAAGTATTCTGTATTTTCATGTTCTTCTGTGCAAGAATTTCCAGTTACTCAAGAAAAACTGCGGCATTTCAAGTTGCTTGCCTGCTGAAGGGGGTGTGCCGACTTCTTGCACAGGTCCTCGAGAGTCCATGGCTCCATTGTCAACCTGTTTCAAGAAGGAAGCTGGCACCTTGCTCTCCTTTCTCATCGTGATGTTGGATTAGCACTCTACAGGGTGATGGGCGAGTATTTTAAAAACTACCATGAAATCTTAAGAAAAAAGCTTGGGGTGCGGTGGATGGAAACACCGTGTACATTTGTTGATGAGACCAGTTTCAACTTGGTTCCCTCTCAGAACTCTTCTTGAGTATGTCATTTCTGTAGCTAGAGGCAAACAAAAATGTTTCAACTTACATACATAATACTTAATAAAAACCAACCTGTAGGTTCACTGTCTCATTCACCTGGGGAGAAAGATCAAATTAGGATGCTGGAACCTAGGAAAAAATTGAGCTGTGATTCTCTACAAGCTTGCTACATGTATATGTTTCCTCTTCTGTTTTCAAAGCAGATAATTGGGTTTAGTAAGAACTTCTGACTTGATTAGGGGGCCCTTAGGAAATTAAAGTGTGTTTGAATTTCACAAGTATAATTTTAATTACACAAATTTTGCATTTTTCACTAGGGAGCCAGGTTCAGAACTTGTTTTCCTGTACTAATAGGGGTAGTAAAGCTGATTATGGCAGTATGCCTTACTCAGATTGCTTTGAAAATAAAAATCCTTGGATCTGATCATTGTTTTCCCCGGCAGTACACGATGTTCAGGTTAACGTCCGTACACGTCCTGAGTCCTTGTTAAAAATGATTTTTTCACTGGATCCGCACAACTGTGGAGCAGACTGACATCGCAGGGGTAGTGTGTGGGGGGCTCATTATGAGTTTTTTCTGCTGCACTTGCTGAAAGAATTCAATTAAAGTTCTTTTGCACTGAAGTCCTGCCTGGGCCGCTTGTTTGGCACACTGCCACCTTAGCATGTCGCCATTGCCTTTATCATCCTGTTTGCTCAAAGCCCGTGCGTTCCCGGCAGCAGCCTCCGCTGCCCCTCTCCAGCATGACCCCAGCGGATTAGAGAGGAAGGCACCACGGAGAGTCACCTGAGCTCTTCCCCAAGCTGTAAAGAGGCGGTGGAGTGAGGATGTGCAGACCTCCTGGGCCTCCTGAGAAAAGGACTGATTGTGTTAATGGGAAATGACCGGGTTCTCAGGGCTGTCCAGAACCACCCCCCCTCCCCCGCCCCAAGTGTCAGGAAGTGCTTTGTGGCTTGGAACTCAAGCATCCTCAGACATCTCCCCCTGTGCTGGGCTTTAAAGAGCCACCCAGGGATGACTCTGTGGGCCTTCTGGGCTCTCATCTCAGATAGTGACAGGGCAGTCTGAATGGGGCCTGAGAACATGGAGAAAGAAAGCTCCATGGCTCCATGTAGAGACCTGTGCCACCCCCACCCCTTCACCTTCCTTTTAACCACAGACTATCGTTTGTTACTTTCCATCACGATGGTGTAGCTTAGTGGGACTTCTGAACCAGGCTTCTGTTTTTTTGTGTGTGTGTGCTGGGGATTGAACCCAGGGGCATTCAACCCCTGAGCTACACTCCAAGACCTTTTTGTTTTATTCTTTTTAAATTTTAAACAGGGTCTCACTAAGTTGCTGAAGTTGGCCTCGAACCGCCATCCTCTTTTCTCAGTTTCCCAAGTACTGGGATTACAGGCATTCACCATCATGCCTAGCTGCAAGTTATCTTAAGTATTTTCTGCTTTAGTTTTTTTCATCTGTAAAATGGACAGGATGATGATATCTCCTTCCTGGGGTTGTCCTTAAGGATTAGTTAACTTGATAATAAAGTGCTTCAAAGGATCTCTGGCACATGGGAAGTGCTGTGCTTGTATAAGCTGTGGTGGTGTCAGGAAGGGCGCCGTTCTGGGGTTAGTTTGGCTAACCATCATTTGCCAGCTGAATTATTGTAAATGCTGCAGTTACTGCCTCATATATTTTTTTATTATGTAACATTAGAGAAATGCAAAAGAATATATGCACACATGTGAGTACATATGAGTTGGGCAGAGTTGTAGCTTATTTGGATGTTGTAAAAACCAAGCATGTGGTTGTCTGGGAGCACAGGCTTTGCACTCAGAGGGACCTACTTTGAAACTTGGCACTGCCACTAACTCTGACTTTAGGGAGGTATCTAAGCCATTCTGAGCTTCTGTTTGGCCTCTACAACATGAGGATAATAGAGTTGTGCTAGTTAAATGCAGTGTAAATAAAGTGTGTGGTATATAGTTGACACTTAGAAAATGTTAATTCTTTGCCCTCATAACAAGACCAAAAAAAAAAAAAAGTTTAAAAAGCCAATTTGAGCCCGGCATGGTGGTGCATGCTTGTAATCTCAGTACTTGGGAGGTTGAAATAGGAGGCTCGAAGGTTCAAGGATAGTCTCAGCAAGTAGTGAGACTCTCATCAACCTAGAGAGACTCTATTTCAAATAAAATAGGGCTGGAGGTATAGCTCAGAGATAGAATGCCCCTGGGTTCAATCTCTAGTAACACACACACACACACACACACACACACACACACACACACACACACCTTGAAGATGGGAAAGTTACAAAGTGTTCTGCTTTTGATGGTGGTAAGAATATATGAAATTTGTTGATAAGTTAATCTTAGAGGGTCAGGTAAGAAAAACCTAGGCCATGGGGGTGGTGTATTATTATTTATACACATGCAAATAGGGATGTACTGGGGGCTTCATTTCACAAAACCTGCATTTTCCTGGGTAGGTAAATAATTTCATTTAGTTGGGAACCTTCGGATGGTGCACACAGCCTTTGAAGATACTTTGTTCCTTTGACACCTGGTGTAAATTGGAAGTGTAGGGCTGGCTGGTAAGAAAGGTTTGGGGAAATGCCTGGAGAGGAGGAATAATGTCAGGGAAATGAAAGACCTCCGCTGTGAGCAAGGACAGGTGAGAGGGAGAAGGTTGGAATGGGGGTTGGTTGCCTTTTTCTTTTTTGTGATAACTGGGGATTGAACCCAGGAGCTTTCTGCCTCCAAGCTACACCCCCAGTCTTATTTTTTATTTTGAAACAGGGTCTCACTGAGTTGCTGAGGGCCTCACTAAGTTGCTGAGGTTGGTCTTGAGCCTTCAATCCTCCTACCTCAGCTTTAGGGATTATAGATGTGGGCTGCCACGTCTGACTCAGTTACCTTGTTAAAGAATCTGGTGCTGAGAGATACAGAACATCAGGCTTTGATCTGCAACCCCCAGAGCTCTATTTGGTGAATGGGAATAAATTTGACAGAGCTCCAGGGAATAACCCCAGTGCCCAGCCATTGGCTGGGGACATCTTGCCCCGGACTACTGTCAATGCTGGGAAGGCACTAGGAAGCCTCCGTGTATCCTCGGGGTGCGGGCCTGTACCTCACTTTCCCACATCAGGCTCCTCCACTCAGTGCCTGCTGGGTAGAGTTTACCAAGTGTTGCCAGGAATGGGGGACGAGGTTAGGATTATGAGCAGACCCACAGCAGGAAGTAGGGTGTGTGTGGGTATTAGTGTGTGGAGGGTGGGAAGGGAAGGAGAATAGGGGTGGTCAGGAGGAGGGAAATAGCAGCGGATTACATTGACTAATTATAGGGAAAAAACCATATTTGCTGCTCCATTAAGTGGTCTCTAGGCTATGAAGCAGTTTATTGTAATTAATGCAGAAACAGCAAATAAGTGTTGGGTTTGGAGTGGAGGGTCTCTGGGAGCCCCTCCTGCTGGTTCTCTGTCTTCATCACCCACTTTGCCCTTTGCAGGTATCTTGGGAGGGGATGCCCTTTTGGGAAGTAGGTGGCCAGTTTTCTACTGGTTTATTTTGACAGATAAGGATGATCTCTTGCCTGATCTTCCTAGTCTCCTGTCGGGGCCTTTATGTTTTTTAAGGACGAAGGAGGAGAGACAAACCCAAGTCATCATTGCTATTCTCTCCACAATCATTTTAATTTCGGCGCACGAAAGCGGCAGGTTACAACCAAGTCCATCGAGTTATGGGCCTGTGGGGTTGTGATTGCTTTCCTTGATGATTTCTTGTTCAAATCAGCGGTGCTCTTAATTTTCCAGATGAAGTAAAAAGAAAATTGGAGACTCCCCTCCCGCCCGGTGTCTCTTCATCCAAGATTTTCTGAGCATGACTCTGATTTGGAGGGTTAATATTAATTAGGAGCCGGGTTAGACCTTGGATGCTTGATGAGGTAGCTTCAACGGTTGTGACAAACGTGGCTCCTTTTCATACGTTCCTGCTCTTTTTGGTGAAAGTTTCTGGGTTTAGAAGCCAAAGGAATAAATATGCATAGAGTGAGGAGATGAAGAGGCTGACGGCTAAAGAAGTGTGACAGGTTCCCTGGGTATGGAGCAAGGACCAAGGAGAGAGCAGGGGTGGAGCTGGAGTCTGAGCTGCTGTTTGCCTCAATTTCCTTTTCTGTAAGTGGAGGGCATCTCTTTATCTTCCTGAGAGAGGCATGACTCATTTCCATAGCTTCCAAATTGGGTATCACTTGAATTTCTTTGAGGCAAGTCCCCTGTAAGTGCCAGGTAACAGGAAGGTGCCCCATTTTGTACTGAGGCGTAAGGTCCTTGCTTCCAAAGCCTTACCAGTGCTGACTCCGTCTTTTGGGGCAGTGCGGCAGGAAGGACAAGGACAGAGAGCCAGTGAGCCCCACGGTACAGTGAGGGGAAAGGCCTAGAGCAGAGGTCACCTGCTCCCAGGCAGGTCGTGTCAGCCATCTTTCTTCTGTGGCCTGTGGATTTGGGGTGGTTTTCTTTTTGAGTGGGTAGTTTGTGGTGGGAGAGTGGATGGCTCACTGTAGGTGTGAATGTTCCAGGCATAGTAGGAGGGATGTGTGCCTCAGTTTTCCCATCTGTAGGCTGAGGAAGAATGAAGTGCATGTGGCGGGAAGCAGCTGTGCTTCGGAATTAAGAGCATAGGCTTAGGAGGCAGGCTGTCAGCTCTGAGACCTTGGGGAGGTCACTTAACTTTGCTGGTGTTCAATTTTCCCAGTCTGTGAAATGGGATGATACAATCCTGGTATATGTCCTACATGATTGTGGTGAGGTAGCCTTGAGACAGGGTTAGTGAGGTGCTTAACAAGGTTCTGGGAGGTGCTTAGCTTTATACTTGGGGCTGCTTGTCGTTGACTGCAACACAGTGATGTGACTGAAGGTTTTGAGGTTTTAGCCAAGGCGTGGACTAAACGGGGCCACATGGAGGAAACACGCGAAGCCTGGCATGGTGATGCATGCCTGTAAACTCAGTACTTCAGAGGCTGAGACAGCAGGATCGTGGGTTTGAAGATAGCCTCAGCAACTTGGTTAGACCTTCAGGAACTTAGTGAAGCCCTGTTTAAAAATAAAGAATAATAAGAATAATAATTTTAAAAAGGACCAGAGGTGTAGGTCAGAGGTAAAATGTCCCTGGGTTCAATTCCCATAATAATAATAAAAAAAAAAAAAATGTAAGCATTTGAGCTACATGGATTGACTTTTTGATTTGGGCAGAACTTCTTGAGGAAGAAGTTTGGTGGTCAAGGAGATGAGGTTTGTCTGAAGGGCCCTGGTCCAGAACTTAGGTGAGGAAGTCTCTGTGCAGTGACCGGGTGCTGCTAACAGGAGGGTCTCAGGGTGGCTTAGCATGTCCACCGTGGTAATGGGATGTCTGGGCTGGTCATCCTAGAGGCTGCAGCTGCCCTGGCACCAGCTGTCTTCCAGGGGCTGGGGGTCCCTTTTTATGACATCTTCTCCAGTCTGCTGTGGGAGGAGGGAGGAGGCAGAGGTGGCCTGCACTAGATTTTGGAACCCACACCTGGTACGGCCTGACATTCAGAAGCCTCACTCAGCCAAGGCAGAGCTGATCAGAGGCCGTTTGCTGGTTCGCGGTGTTCTTCAGTGCGCCTGGCAGACAGTTCTGTCTTTTTATTGCTTTCTCTCCAACTCCTCCTCCCCCATTGGTGAGCTAGAATTAACGTGGCACCAGCACCCGTGCGTCTGGCCTGATGTGTGCCACAGGAACCACCTGAGCCAGGGCGGGGCTGTGCCCTGGGCGCCCCTGCCACCGCAGAGCCATGAACACCAGCATGGAAAGTGGCTCTCAGCGGCTACACTCGGCTTCCGGAGAAGGGCAGGCCTGAGGTGGGGTTGTAGGTGGGAAAAGCCTAAGCACTGGTTGTTGTCATACTGTTCTTGTCAACACCTTGAAGGGACAGTGGAAGGAGGGAGTGAGGTGGAAGCATTTGCTGGGAAGGGAGGAGGGCTCTGTGTAAACCAGCGCAGCACAGGCCACGCATAGTAGGCACTCAGGATTCACAGGTGCTATGTAAGAGCGGTCACCCAAACACAGGTAGGAAATATTTTTAAAAAATCTTATCTGTACCAAACATGTGCAGACCTTTGTTTCTTGTTACTATTTCCTAAGCAATACAGTATAACAACTACTAAGTAGCATCTGCACTGTTAGGTATTATGAGTAACCTAGAGATGATTCAGAGTGTACAGGAGGATGTGCATAGGGTTACATGCAAATACTATGCCATTCTATGTAAGGGATTGTGCATAGTTGGACTTTGGTATGGGGGAGGGGGGCTCTGGAACCAGTCCTGCTTGGATAGCAAGGTCGGCTGTAAAGAACATATACAAAGTTGCTTGGGGCACTCTTGGGCTCTGAAGAGACATAGAATCAGACACTGACCTGGCCTCTGGCTGCTCCCAGGCCAGCAGGTAAGCAGGCAGGTAAACTAGGCAGTGCTCTAGAGGGGAAGAGTGCCCCGTGCAGATGGGGTGCAGGGGAGGGAGCGGGCAGGGCACCCACAGAGCACACCTGTGAGCTGAGTCTTGGGAGATCCTACCTGGGTGGAGGACGCATTGGCAGTGTGGGTTTAGGGGAGCATGGCACATTGTTCCTCATGGGCTGGAGTGTGATGTGTGGCAGAGCGTGAGGGAAAATTGATTGCTTGTTATGCACCAAATGTTGGGAGCTCCTGTCGTGAGCCAGGCCCAAAGCTGGGCAGTGGCAATATCTGTGATGAAGACAAGTCTCTGCCTTGTGGAGTTTGCATCTGGCAGGGGCACATTTCTTAAAGGACTTACTGCATGATTTATTATTGAAGTACAGTGACCATAAATGCTACAGAGATGGAGAAGAGGGTGTTAAGGGCATTGAAACCAGGAAACCAGGCCTCTTGCAGGGGTTTGGGAAGGCTTGCTGGAGAGATAACATTGAGGGTGATCTTGAAGAGAACTTGGGGCGGATGGGCTCAGCGTGCTTTCCAAGTGCAGAGACAAGCCAGGGTGTCTGGAGTGCAGAGGGTAAAGAGGCCAGAGGTGAGCGGCCATGCTGGGAAATGGACAGGGCCAGGGGTGGGGTGGGGGTGCAGGGGTGTTACTCTTAAGAGGGTTGGAATCCCAGTTGAGTGTTTAGGAAGGAGTGGGAAATGATCAGTTTTGAGTTTGAAAAGATCACTCTGATAGTTTTGGAAAGATCACTCTGATAGTTTTGAAAGATCACTCTGGGAGTCCCAGGTGGATGGGAGGGGGGATGGATAAGGAAGTTGTTGAGTGGCTGAGGGAGGAAAGATGGTGGCCTGGCTGAGTTCTTGAGGGTGGAGCTGGAGGTAGTAGATGGATGTGAGCTGGGTTTGAGCGTTGGAGCAGCAAGTTGGTGGTATGTTTATTTGAGGAGGAATAGGAAGTGCTAAAGGCATGATACAAATTTGACTTGTCTTTAGGGACTACCCCACCTCTGTAAGATTGGAGGTGTTGGCACACACTGGTTCAGGGGGGTGAATTTAATCCCCAGCTGGACTCTTGCACATTTATAATGAAGTACCCCATTGGCAAGCTTTTCTCAAAGCATATATTGTATACTAATTTATTTATAAATGACATCCTTGTACTTCTGTACTAAAATAATATGTACCTAATAAATCAAATATTTGAAAGTAAAATAGGATGAGAAAAAAAGCTAAACACAAGTAAAAGTTCTAGTATTTTCTTCTACACCTTACTTTGGGTACCATAGCTTTAGACTGTGGGAAACCACTAATGAGTTATAGGGTGGGGTGGTCAGATCTGATGGTGTTGGGAAAGGTGCAGTCCAGGGACCCTTGGGTCAGTTCTGCTGGGGCCAGGGGCCCTTGGGGAGGTCCCTTCGTGGTCTGTGACCCCGTGTGGCCTGTGAGTTGAGCCAGGGTGTGTGGGACTACACTGTAGTTCCCATGGCCCTGAAGTGTGGTCTGTATCTTTCTTGTGAGGAACAGAGAATCTGCACCTCTGCAATCTGGTAGGCCGTCGTCTCCCAATTCTGGGCCCACCTGGGCTGCTCTTCCCTTGTCTGGTGGGTTGATGACACCCTTCCCTACCAACCTCCCAAGACTGTCACAGGGCTGAACGGGTGCTGAGTGCAGCGTGCCCACCTTCGCTCTTGGTCTGCTCTCTGGCAGGTTGGTGTTGCTGCCCTCACTCAGTCCCCAGGTTCTAGGAGGCCACCTCCATCCAGCCCACACTCCAGTTAGCTCTTTGAGCAGAACCCCAGTGAGGATTTTGCCTTCCAGAGAGTGCTTTAAAAAGCCATGTTTCCAGACTGTACCGTGTCTCCATCTTCCCATGCGTGAGTGCTGCTCAAGAGAGTACACGAGCTGCTTTTACACAGGAGAGGAGGGTACTTCAAAGGTGCTGTCCTCCACCAGGCCCTTTGTGTAAAAAGGGCCCTCTGCAGTAGAGTAGTCGGGTTGACCGACAAACGCCACAGCTAGCCGGTGACAGTCTCGATCCGTAGGATAACTCAGAAAAATCAGGGCAAAGCACAGACAAAAGGATGCCCAGAAACTGGACGTGGAGAGGCCCGAGTGAGATAAAACGACTTGGGCACGTATCTTCTATCTATTTAGGACGTAAGTGGAGCGGGTTGAAGTGACCTACCGAGGACACCAGCATTTACAGTTTGTCCCTGCTTTGACCTCCCTGCCGTTATGTCCCTTGAGATCAAAGCGGGGAGACTAGAAGCTGTCACTCCTGGGTTCAGTTTCCGACCATGTTGTTGTTCCCTTGCTTTCTGACCTTGGAGTTCAGCGTCTTTGCTTGGGGTGATGAGTTTAGTTCAAACATAAAGTGAGCTGTGTGTTGTGATCTTGTAGTCAGAGGGAACTCACAGGCAGAAACACCCAGAAAGGGCTTTGAAGAGTCTCAGAAACCAGCTTGGAGGACCAGTGCCATATTTTCCAAGGATTCTGGGGTATCAGGGGTCTGGAAGTTTTTGCATGTTAGTCTTGCTGCTGCTTCTCTGAGGAGCCATAGGGAAGTCTGTTTAGTCCTACACATGGAGACAGGGTATAGGCCTGAAGAATTCCTGCCCCCTACTGCATTATAAATCTGATACTAAAATTAGTGCTGGCCTCCCGAGCCATAATTCTTGCTGAGGCGATAAAGAAACGCGCGTGGCTGGCTTGTCTCTCAGGATCTTAGGACGTTGCTTTACGTCAGATGAGTGTCCAGGTCTCAAAATCAGTTTATTATGACAGCATCTCCCCCATTTCTCTGCTTCCTTTCTTTCTCACCTTCTGTTTTGTAGGGGTAGGAGTGAGTAGAGGGTGGGTAGAGGGGAAATATTTAAGCTTGTCTTTGGGGTTTGTGTCTCGGTCGCGTAGGTAGATGTTCCCTGAGAATCTTTTGGAAGGTTTTATAATTGAGCCTTTTTACCTCAGTGACAAAGACATTACTCATGTCTTCTACAGCGTTTACTTTATGCCGGGAGTGAGGGGTGGGGTGGGGCAAGACCTTTTCCTTCCCCAGAGGAGTCTGTCTGTGGAAAGGACTCACCCTTCAGGGCAGTTGGGTGGCCAGCTCTCAACTTCAATAATTAAGGAGTCATCTGGGTCTCTCTGTGCACAGCAGAGCTTCTCGCAGGGATGATTCTGCTTTTAAAATAACATGTTCACCTTTAACTGCAAACGAATGTGACGGGAGTTGTATTTAACTTTAAATTGCCCATGTCCAGCAATCCTCTGTTGCTCTTTAAACAATAAAATGTTTTTAATCTTCCTGCAGCTGTGTTCTGTGTGGGGGGGCTTGCCTTTTATGGGGGGCAAGTGAGCCTGTGTGCCTCCTCATCACTCCCCAACTTTTCTCTTTCAAATTCACTAGGACTTCTAGAAAGCACTACTTAATTAGGGGTGGGCTCCCCTCCCATAAACCCTCCAGGGTGAGTGGTTGGAAAGTTTATAAGCAGAGGCTGCTTGGGGTCAGTCAGTAATGTCAGCCCCTAGGGCTGAAATGCTTCCTTTATGGGCAGAACCCAGAAGTTGGTTTGTATCCCAAACCCTTTAAAGAGTACATAACTTTTTCTTCCTGTTCCCCCTTACCCCCACCTTGTGTGTGTAGGGGGGAGTTTGATTTGTCTCTTATAATTAGAAACAGATTTTGGGCTCCTGATCCATTATAGATGTGTTTGAGACAAATGCCAAGCCTGAAGCCACTTAAAGAATATGTAAAATATAGATATAAAGGAAAGGAAGTGTGTGTGTTGTTGGGGGCGGGTGGGGGGTGAGAAATAGCTTCTCTCAAATCCCTCAAGCCAGAAACAGTCCTGAGATGACAACACTAGACACTGACACTCAGTCCAGACCCTGAGAAGGCATGGAAAGGGAACACTTGGCTCCAGGGCCAGCAAAGATGGCACCCTGCGCCGAAGGAGCTGCCCAGTGGTTAGTCTCAAAAGGGCAAAGGGCACTGTGCTTCTCCTTGAGGCTGGCATCTTGTGGGGGACAGGTGTGTTCCAGAACCCAGTGGAGGGTGACAGGGTGGTGGGGATGCTCAGGGAACACTCACATCAAGCCCAGCAGGACTGTGTTTCTGTTTGGGAGACCCCCAAGGTAGGAACTATTGATCTCTTGGTATTTGTAAACAATCTTTAAAGGGACCCAGCGCCAACAAAAATAGCCAAGTTCAGGCGAATGAAGTGTGTTAGAGGACTGGGCTCGCAGCGGGGAAGCCCATGGCTCTGACTTTCTGAATCAGCACAGCTCAAGATTTGTTTTCCTTTGTAATTCTGAAGGGGGCTGGGTGGGTTGAGCAGCCTCCAGGTGTTGGTTTCTTTGTATCCTTGTCAAATTTTCTCCCTGCTTTAAGGAAAGAGTTATCCGAGTTGGCCAGGGGTCCAAGGTGGCCCTGATTCCAGCTGTCCTTGAGGCTTCTGCTAGTGTCTGTCCCCACCTCCTCCCTTTGCAGTGCAGCTGTTGGCCCGGAACCCATTTGAACTGATGTGTCTCTCACTCCAAACAAAAAATAAACCTGTGTGCTCTATGTATGTATTTTGGAGGTGTGTGTGTATATTTTTTCTCTTGACAAGTTTGTTCCCTACAGCTGTGCAGTCACAGCCTGCTTTGAAATCTGGAAAATCTCCTTTTTTAAAAATGACTGGTGTAAATAGGTGGAGATGGAGAGCTGTGGTTTTAACTGTAATCGTGTATCAAACACTCTAACCTCATTTTTTTTTTTTTAAAGGCATTTCATTGGAGTATTTTAAGAGACAGTTATTGAGAAGAAGAAAGTTGTTAAGTTGACAGAATTCCTGTTTCTCCTAGTGTAGACTCTTTAGGGGGTTGCCATGGAGATGAGAAGCTTGGGGCTTCATGATGTCATCTTCCCTACTTCAGGAAGAGGGCTCATTGCCCCCCAGATTGACTTCAGTCCAATCTGCCTTTGGTGGGGGAGGAGAAGTGAAGTTGGCCAAAAGGCTTACCTTGCATTCTCAGACAGCTGGTATTAAATCTCTCGCTCTTTTATCATGGGAAGGCAAGTTGGTGACAATTTATTGAAGCTAAGGAGCTCAGCAGTGATGTTTACAGATTTACTCTTTCTTCAACCTTTACTCTTTCTGGAAGCTTGTAGGAGGAAGAGGGGAGAAGTTTTCTGTCTATAGACTTGGCTTTAGTTTCTCAGAAGTCTCTTTTTAACTTAAAAAAATTATTGTTTGCATCCCTCTGCTCAGAATCGCCTTTTCAGATAAGGATTCATCAACAGGGTTGTTGGAACCTGGGAAAGAGGGTGCTCCGGGCTGGCATAGAGGAGCCGAGTGTCAACCAGGAAGAGAGTTCAAGGTTCTATACTTTTTTGCCCCTCTTGGAAAGAAACCACCCGCCACCCCACCTTGGCCATCTTCTTTTCAACAGCTTAGAGTAGATTATAGATTAGCAACCTGGCAAAAACTAAACTATCCGAACAAATGTAGGAGTTTGCAGTGCGCATGGACATGGTGCCCTTTAGGAGGCTGATTTGCATTGTTACATTTTCACATTAAACCACATTATCTCTGCTTTTGGTACTCACAGAATGGGGCGGGTGGTGGTGGTGGTGAGGGCTGTTTTCAGGGAGGCCAGGGGCAAGAGGCATGGCTGTGTGTTAGTAGCAGGCTTTGAGTAAAGTTTATGGGAGCTTCAGGCACCCCCAGATGTGTCTGGGAAGCTTCTATATTCTTAGAAGCTGGTCTGAATTCTGTGGTCTCGACCTGGATGTCAAAAAGCAGTTACAGGAACGTCTCCCCAAAGAGTTATTCCTGTGAACTCTGTGTCACTGGACCCTGTTTTCCCAGCAAGCATCATTATATTTTTAGAAATGTTTTCTTATTGCTCTTCTTAGCAAAGGCTCCTAGTACTTTCTGTCATGCAGTTCTGATTTCCTGAACAGGTATTTGGATGGGTGAAGGGTTATATTTAAAAAGTTCTGAAGGCTACTCCTTGTCATGAGAATCAATACCTTTTCATGCAACAGGGTGGAGTGGGAGTGGGCCCTCTATCTTTATGTCTGATGAGGACGGGGAGGGCTGTGCTGTTCAGATTAGCTAGCACTCTAGTTCTCTGGCTCTTTCTCTTTCCTCCCTCTCTGTCTTCCTCCTTCCACTTCCCTGCCTTTCTTTCTTTAAAGTGATACAGATTCCTTGTCTTGTTTCTGGGATTGTGAGAGAATGATTTCCCATGGGCCAACAGAACTGGTAGCTATAGTTTCACTTTTTTTTTTTTTCTGGCATTAAGGAAACAACTTGCTGGGTGTAGTAGTACATGCCTGTAATCTCAGTACTTGGAAGACTGAGATAGGAAAAGTGCAGGTTTGAGGCCAGTCTTAACAACTTAGTGAGACCCTGTTTCAAAATAGATAAAATAAAAAAGGGCTGGGGTGTAGGTTGAGGTAGAATGCCCCAGTACCAAGCAAACAACAAAAAGAGGGAAACAACTTATTTTTTTATGGGCACACATATTAAGTGCAGGGAGGGGGGGATTCTGAAGGTGGTTTGCGGCGATTTTTGTTTTAAAGCGTTAGTGTCTCCTGGAAGTTGTATGTCCTTGCATTTCCTCGGGTTGCTAATAAGAACTGCTGGTCTAAATCCGTGTCTCAGAATCATTGATACACTAATTGCTCATAAGCAGGTCCTGGTTTCCCCCTCCTGCTGAGAGCACTTTTGTTTCCCTGCTCCTCTGCTAGGAATTGGACAGATTTCTGGAGTGTTTAAGAGGTAACCAATAAAAGAGTGTGGCATGCCACTGTTGCTAATTGTGCTTCTCAGAGGTGAATATCTCATTGGGATCTGGGCACCATAAAGCAGGGGTTGCTGTACCTGTGACCTTTTCTGCCTAAAACTGAAGGGCTCAAGGTCAGGGATCTGATGGAGAGTGTATTTCCAGCCCTCTGAGAGCCTCAACAATTTGTTCCTTCCCTAAGGCAAAAATGACCTCCCAGTAAACCTGCCCCCCAACCTTTAAAAAGTGATCAAACGGACTGAGGAAAGGTGTGTTCTTCTAGGGGAGCTGCAGCTGGGACAGGGGTACCAGCAGTGCTCATTAAATGCCCACGTAGGGTTAGGCTCATTACAGAACGCTTTCCAACGGGTCACAACGGGAGGCCCAGAGAACAGCGTGGACCCAGGGACAAAGCAGAGGACACAAGAGGGGCCAGCTGGAGGAGACTCGGCTCCACTGCACGGATTTTTAAAGCAACATTTCTCTTGGTGTTGGGGGGGCGGGGAGAAATACTGGACATGGTGGAACACACTCATAATCCTAGTACTTGGGAGGCTGAGACAGGAGAATTGCAGGTTCAAGGCCAGCCTCAGCAGTTTAGTGAGGCTCTCAGCAACTTTGCAAGACCTTGTTTCAAAAAAATAAAGTAGGGTTGGGAGTGTAGCTCGGAGGTAGAATACCCCTGGGTTCAATCCCCAGTACCACACACACAGAAAAAAATGTCCCCAAATATTTTCTTTTTTTTTTTTGCGGTACTGGGGATTGAACTCAGAGGCATTCTACCTTCGAGCTACACCCCCAGCCCTATTTTTTACTCTTTATTTCGAAACTGGGTCTCACTAAGTTGCGGAGTGCCTCACTAGGTAGCTGAGGCTGGCCGCGAACCCGTATCCTCCGGTCTCAGCCTCCCGAATGCTGGGATTACAAGCGTGCGCCACCATGCCCAGCTCCCCAAATATTTTCTAACCAAGAAAAAACACCCTCTTTTCCCTCCATATTCATGATCTCTAGTATGCTGCATGTAAATGGTCTTGCAAATCGCTTCTATTTTTCTTCTATTTTTTTGCTAAACTTTTATGATAAGACTCTTCCCGAGGGCTTCATGAGGAGCCAAGAATGCCTCCTTGCAGTGTCATTGTGGAAATTCATGCAGCCTAAAGGAAAGGAAGTGCAAAGCTGCCTCCTCTGTGAACACCCAGCCTGGCTGGGCACCCTGGGTACCTGGGAACCAGGTGATCTGTTGGCCTACCCTCTCTGCCAGCTTTGGTGCAAGGGTGCCAGGAGAATGGAAAGCAAGTGTTGGGACGCTTTGCATATGGAGGACAGCCAAAGTATGCGGTCCTCACTTGGTTTGTCACACCCAGCGTGCGGTGACTGGTTTGTGTTGGTGATTGGTGTTCTGGTTTGCTTTGGGTGTCCAAATACAGGTGGGAGCTGGAGCTGTTTCTCAGGTCGGAGGCTCATGGAACTTCTCTACCATTCTGCTCTTACCGTGGGCATCTGAAAGCCCTTTCCTTGCCTCGTTTAAGCCTTCAGCACAGCTGGGCAGCCCCAGTTCTTAGCCTCTCTTGTGTGGTCCGTAAGTGGGCAGATGGACTCCTTTCAGCCTTGCTTGGAGGGGAGGGGAAGTGTGTGTTTCAGCGGGTTATGAATGGAATCAGTTTTGTGCTCACAGTCCACAGCAGGTCAGAGAGACGGCTGACAGTGCCGGGGCACAAGGGGTGCAAGGACCATCTTCCTAAAGGGACCCCATGCTCAGGCTATTTCCTTAGAGTGATGTGTGAGAGCACAGGCCAGGGCTGGTACTAGGAGCAGCAGAAGGAGCCCTGGGTGGATTTTGAGCTTCCTCATTCTTTACTCTTCCTGTCTATAGTATGATGTTTAGGAGAGAGAGGCAATGTGGCCTTTTAGATAGAGCCCAGTTTTTGAAGACAGTTCTGGGATTGAATCCTGTCTGTGTGACCTGGCCAAGTTACATAACCTCTCTGAGCTTCATGTGCGTCATCTGTAAAATGAGGGTAGTCTGGTGGCTGTGGAAAGCAATATGATGTTCTGTAGACACCAAGCACAAGGCCTGGCATCCAGGAGGTGCTTAGCGTTGATTGTGCAGCCAGCCCGGATCTTGCTGCTGTCATTGGCACAGGAAGGAGATTGTACAGTGACTGAACCATGTGCCAGTCCACTGCTTCTGCTGATTTGGGCTGGGAGGTCCCAGTGTGCTGCCGTTCAGGTGTCTCGCCCCTGGGAGCCCTGCTGCCCCCATCTCTGCTGGATTGAGAGCTGACTTCAAGGAGTCCCAGCTTCTCCTGGGTCCCCTCCTTTCCTAAGGCCCTGACCAGTGCCTCGTGCTCCAGAGACCGAGAGCGTTGGCTCCAGCGAGTCAGACCCTCCCCTCTCCACTGAGGATGTGCCCTGACTGTAGATCATGTCAGTGTGGTTCTGATTCTTGCTTGATGGAGCGTGTGTAGTGGGGGAAGAGTTGGTGATAGAAGGAACAGAGGCCATGGGAAGGTTGTGTGTGTTAATTTTTAATTGTTTTCAGCCAGGCACACACCTGTAATCCTAGCTACTTGGGAGGAGGAAGGATTGCAGGGTTGAGGCCAGTCTGGGTAACTTAGTAAGACCCTGTCATTAAAAAGCGCTGGGGATGTAGTTCACTGATAGAGTACCCCTAGGCTCAATCCCCAGTAAACACACACACACACACACACACACACACACACTACTTTTAGTGCTCTGGCCAGGGTCTCTCACCCTTGGCGCTGTTGACGTTTGGGGCCAGATAATTTTCTTTGTACGTTTGTGGGGGAGTGAGGCGGGGCACATGGGGAGGGGGTGCACTGTTGTGGTACATTTTGTAGCATAATGTAGGGAGTTTAGCAGCCTCCCTGGCTTCTACCCACAAGATGACAGTTGTCATCTCTTTTCAGCTGTGACAGTGGGCAGAGTCTCTTGGGGCACTGGTCTAGCCCCCTGTGTGGCTTCTGTTAGAAAACGGGAAAGATTTGTCTGCATCCAGAGGTTCTGTTCCACATGGATAGAACCTGGATGAGGAAATATTCATGGAATTCAGGAGGAGGAAGGTGCCTGGAAAAGTCCCCTGGTGAAGGCCCAGGCCCTGACAGTCCTCTGTTGGTTATGTGAAAGGGCAGGGAGAGGCCCATGACACATGGCAGTGGCTCTCTGGAGCCTTCTGGAGTGGAGCTTCTTTACTCAGAGCGATTTTGCCCCTGGACACTCTGGGCAGCCCTGCGGTTGAGCCTCCAGGAGTTTGGTTACAAGCTCACTAGTTGGATGAACCCCCTCATCCTTGGCATGCACAGTTCGTCACTCAGGGGAACTGGCTTTTCTGCATGCATCGAATGGACTTTTATTTGAAATGAATCCATTAAAAAAAGAAAAATTGCACTTGCCAGGACTCTGCTGTCCCCTCTTCCCTTCCTTCCCTTGTCTGTCAGAAGAGCCTTAGAAGGAGCTGTCTGTCTGGCGGGGTTAGTTGGCCAGGGATTTTCCTAGGCCCTGATTAAAGGTAAATTATCCAGTGAAAGTTGAACGTTGCTGCCCTGCCACGCTTGTAAAAAGTCAGTTGTGTGCCATGCAATGCATCGCAGCTCCCGCAGCTTGAAGAAGGAAGGATCGCTGTGAACTACCCGGGGATGTTCGTTCTGTTCCCAGCGACTTGGCTCCCCGGCCTCAGGAATGCAGCGCGTCGGCCCAGTGTACCATGCTCTTGTTCTCTAGCTTTTTAGTAAGCAAGTGAGCAAGCAGCCTGAGGTTTGAAATGGTGGGAAGCTCAGAAGTAGGACCGGTGTGTGCCAGCAAATTGCCACGCAATAGCTTCAGATGTTCAACTTGGGAGAACTGGACGGCTACAAGGGCTGGAAGTGGGACCATAGTGTCCCCATAATTAAAAAAAAATGAAAGATTTGCTGTCCTGATGAAGCAGGTGCAGGAAGTCTGGCCTTGGAGAGGCAGGAGAGCCTAGTGGTTGACAGCACAGATACAGGGACCAGACTGCCCTTGTTACAAAGTTGGAATGTCAGTTATGTAATCCCTCTGTGCCTCTGTTTTCTGGTCTGTAAAGTGGGGACAAAAGTATTAATACCTGCTTGAGGGTGGTTGTGAAGAATTAGTGAAAATTAAGGGCTGAGCCTAGAGATTGGTGGGTGGCAATCAGTGTCGGCGCTACCGTTCGGTAGCTGGTTGCTTAGCTCTGCTCCTGAGATTTTATGGCAGTTGTTTTTAGACTTCACCAGGCAGAAAATTCACCTCGGCTCTTCCCTGGCCATGTCAAAATTGGATTCTCCATGGCAGGGCCCAGGAGTCAGTGTTTAACATCTCAGGTGGCACTGGTGCACTGGGGCTGAAGATGACTTGGTGACTGCTTTTGTGTGTGTGTGCACTGCTAAGGGATAGAACCCAGGACTTCACTCATGCTAGGCAGGAGCTCTACTCTCAGCCCTCAGTGACTCCTTAATGCAACATTTTTCAGATTCTCTAAGAATGAGGGGTCCTACCCATGTTATTGCAAGGAGAGGTGTGTTACTCCACCTTCTGTTATCAGTTCTGCCCACTCTGCTCTTGGGTGCCGCTCTGGTCTCCGGTCATATACTATGTGTAGGTGGCTACAAACTGCCTGTCACTACCCCCTGGCTCAGGAGGACTGGGTCTCCTCTGGCCTGTGGGGCATGTCTGTTTTTTGGGTAAGCGGGTGTCCCACGCCCAGTTCTTGCTTGCCAGCAGGAGCCAAGGGCCTGTTCTGCAGGTTGCATCATTTCAGTGGGTAACTGGTATGTGTGCATGCATGCAAAAGAAAACATCAAAATGTTTGGGGAGTGTTTTAGGAAAATAGCAAGGAGCAGGTTGCCAAGATTCCCTTATATGTTTCTTTTTCTTTCCTTTTTGCTGTGTACGTGTGTGATCAGCATCCCGGAGCGTTCCGAAATACAGCTTTGGCTTTCCTTACCCCAACTGTTCTTTCTTACAGTGGAAAGGATACAATTCAGCACCAATAATACAGAGCAATAAATAACCCAGAGAAGATGAATAGCCTTGTGTGGTGGTAAATTAAAGTTGATTTATTGCACATAATATATACAGGTGCTCCTAATGTAATTAAGCAGCGAGGCTTTTAATGCTGCAGAATCTGAAAGGAGACCCAAGAAAATTGGGTCTTAATAAGGCTTATTGAAATAACAGCTAAACATGCTGCTTAGTACTATTAGGGTATGCTGAAAGATGGATCGACTCCTCTGCTTTCTCTTATGTGTGGAGTGACACACCTGCCTTGTTGTCCGCAGGCTGCCCTGGACATATTTTTCCTACAGTGGGACTGGATTGTGTTGAGCTCTCTGTGCACTCTGGCCTGGTCGCTCTTGGGACCAGCTGTCAAGTGTCTAGCCATTGCACAGGTTTTTTCCCAATATAGGGGAAGGGAGGTGAGGGATATGGGACCTCAGCCCTAGCCTCATGAGCACCCCATTCTAACTAACTGGCTCAGGAAAGCAAGGATTGGTTCACAGAGTAAACTGACTGAGCCCTCGCCATGGGCTGTGCTGGAGATGGGGAGATAGGGAAAAACAAAAAGCAAAACAGTCCCCATTCTCGAGGGCCCGTGTGTGAGGCAGGTAAATTAGTGCACAACTGCAGAGACGGTGGAGAATGTCATTGTAGAGACAGAATAGATGAGGGGACACAGTCATGGAGATGTACAGAGAAGACGCATCCTGGAGGACTGAGGGTCTGGCACACTGGAAGCCAGGACGGTCCTGATGAAACCTGTCAGGACAGAGCAGAGGGACAGCAGCCTGGGGGCAGGGGTGGGAGGAACAGGAGACTGGACAGGTGGTGTTGAGCCTGGACAGGAATAGGAAAAGTTTTGTATTTGAAGCCCAAGACAGGGAAGCTGCCTGGATATCATGGAATCATGAAGGCAGGTGAGCAAGGGCAGGATCAAGTTTCTATTTTATTTTTTTGTGGTACTGGGAATGGAACTCAGGGGCATTCTACCTCTGAGCTATACCCCCAGCCCTATTTTTTATTCTTTATTTTGAAACAGGGTATCACTAAGTTTTGGAGGGCCTCACTAAGCAGCTGAGGCTGGCTGTGAACCTGGATCCTCCGGTCTCAGCCTCCCAAATGCTGGGATTACAAGTGTGCGCCACCATGCCCGGCTCAAATTTATATTTTAGAAGGAACACTGCAGAACTGTGGATCTTGGATTGAGGGAGAACAGGTCTTAAATAGAAGCAGGGGGGCAATAAGTGTGAAAGGCAGGGGGACTAATGATAAGGTCCCCTCTGTGCCCCAGACCTGTGACTCTAGGGGGGTGGACAGGGTGCTTAGAGGGAGGATAGATTAGTACCAAGCCAGTACTGAAATAAAGTCCCTTTGGGCTGCTTGTTAGAAATGGAGGTGGGGGGTCCCTCACCTGGGCTCTCCCGCTGCCAGGGTGCTTGGGTGTCCATGACTGTAACCAGGCTCCCAAGGGATGCTGAAGCATGTGAACCTGTGTCTCTCATGGAGAGCTGGCTCTAAGGTTCCCTTGGCAGTGAGTGGGTTATTCTGCAAAATGATAGGAGGAAGAGTTGCTGGTTTGGGGTCAGCATGGTGCAGGAGTTCCTACAACCTTTCTGTGAGTTGGCCTTGAGGCTTAAGACTTCAGGAACCAAAGGAAGTACCAGTATGCAGCACTCCACAAGAAAGAGATCTGCCCTCTTGAAGTCATGTCCCATTTTAAGAGAACCCACTAGAGAAAACACTGACATCTGGAGCAAGATAGGTCAAGGGGAGATCATTCTTCCTAGTACCAGTGGTTTCAGAGTAAGATCCTTTTCAGTAATGAGTTGATCTTTTGAAAAAAAAGAAAAAAGATACCATTTTCTTGTAAAGGTCCTCTAGTGCAAAACCGGGGACTTCTGAGAACTTCATTGCTTATACTCAGTAAGGTTAAAAATGAAAGCCAAGTCCGACGTGGTGATGCATGCCTGTAATCCCAGTACTTGGGAGGCTGAGACAGGAAGGTCCTAGGTTTGAGGCCAGCCTCAGCAACTTAGTGAGACCTTCAGTACCTTAGCAAGACCTTGTTTCAAAATAAAAAAATGAAAAAGGATTGGAGGTATAGCTCAGAGGTAAAGTATCCCTGGATTCAATCCCCAGTACCAAAACCAGAAAAACAAAAACAAAAGCCAGCTTGTATTCCAGCAGGTGAGCAAGGCAGGGAAGCTCCTTGTCTTTGAGGCTGTCAGGCAGAGCCCTGCCTTGAGCTCCTGGGTACTGAGAGCCCACCATGGGGTCATTCCTTCTGCCATCACCTTTTCCTCAGGATGGAGCAGCATTTAGCTGGCTTTGCCATTACTTGATTATTTCCAGAATTAGAAAAGGTTCTACTGTGAAGTTTGTTTTTTTTTTTTTTCCTGGATACATGGCACAGCTTATTATTATTATTATTATTATTATTATTATTACTACTACTACTACTATTAATTTTGTTTTGTTGTGGTGCTGGTGTGATGCTGGCCTCAAGCATGCTAGGCAAGTGCTCTACCACTGGGCCATAGCCCCTGCTGTATTACTATTTTTTAAAAGAATATGGTTTGTTAGATGTCATAGATGGATAGATGATGAATGTTTACCCTTTCTGAGGCTTATTCAGGGAAACTGTAATAAGTGTGTTTGTATTTCTCTGTGGTCTCTTTCCCCCAGGGATGTGGGATTTGGGGGAGAAGGGGTGGAGGTGACCTTGCAGATGACCCTAAGGATGACTTCCGGAGGTGGACTTGTTTCTGACAGATCAAATGAATCCTAGACTGAGGAGTATCGAGCTCTGATTGGCAACAAATTGGATATTCGTTCGACCTTTTTATTCCAGTGAGTGGGTAGGGATCCAGGGCCTCCTTTGCCATCAGTCTTGCCTTGTTGTTTGCTCGGGTGCAGCACTTGAGTGGGTGCTGGCTGAGCATCTGGCTTGGAGTTTTAAGTGCCAGCAGGTGCAGGGGCAGGCACCTCCCCGAGGGCTGCGGCACTGTGATGGGGGAGAGGACTTGAGTTTGTCCTCGGGAAGCTCTCTGGCCTCCTGCTGGGATCTCTGCGTGTGCCACACAGAGATTAGCTCCAGGGAGCTAGATGCCCCCAGGAACGGGTGGAAGGGAGTCCTGTGGTGTAGAAGTTGCTGGGTCACCGCCAGCTGTGGGACCTGTGTGGCTCTGTCCTTCTTCCCTGCCTCTTGCACACCCTTCAAGACGAGTTGTCTTTGAACCATCCTGCCACAGCCACATGTCAGTCCATCCCTTCTTTGTGCTCCCAGAGGACTTGGCAAGGTGGCTAACAAGGCAACGTTTGTTAGTTCCCTCCTTCATTCATTATTCATGCAGTTAGTGCTAATTAGCATTTACTAATGTGGTTTCTGGGGGTAGCTGAGTTGTGCTCACTCATTGAACAAACATTTGTTGATCCCTTGCTCTGGGCTGGGTGCAGGGCATGGCGCTGGGTTACAGAGGCGAGGACAGGGCCTCCCTGCCTTTGAGTGTGCCTCGTTTGTTTGGACGGGGGTGACAGGGGTAGGTGCTAAACAGACAGGTGCAGGGTGCTCAAGGTGTTCTGAAAGGACCACGGAGGGGGAGGTCAGGACTGGGGAGAGCTGCGGAGGGCTTTACAGAGGAAGTGATGTGTGGCTTGGGCCTTGGAGAGTGAATAGGAAAGAACTGAGGTGTGGGGGAGGGGAGAAGTGCTCATTCTCCAGGGCAAATAGGGTTCTGGGGTTTTGGCTTCCCAGGATGTCATGTGTCTTCCTGTCTCTTGCCCCGTCCCTCCCCACGCCGCCGCTGTCACTCAGGAGAATGAATACCGCTTCTGCTCAGCATCTGGTGGCCCTGCCACCCTGCTCACTGAGGGAGAGGGTTGGCTCACAGTTGGCAGCGAAGGGGGAGGCGGCAGGCTGTAAAAAGAGCAGACGTCAAAGCCTAGGGCATGTCAGCGATGAGCCACGTCACGGCTGCTGAGTGTTTCCACAAATAAGAACTCACTTTCTGGTGCTCCAACAAAAAGTCACTCAGCTTTAGGGAGATTTTTTAACCCTCTTTCTTTTACAAGTGGGGTAGGTTGAGCAGGATCACTCAGAGAAGCAAGCTAAGGTGGTGGGGTGGGCTGTGCTCTGGTTTTTCAACTCCACTTGTCTTTGTTCTACCCAATGCTTTATGACTGATAGGAATCGCTGAGGGGCTTGGAGGGAAAGAGGAAAAGGTTTCTGTATAAACAGCTGTCTTGCTGATTCAATCTACAAAGTGGATTTTATAGCTAAAGTATTTGTTCTTGCTTTAAAATGCCAAAACAGCACTGTCATTTCCTCGACTGAAAGAAGGGTCTTTGAGAATTTGAAGGCCTTCTTCTCCCTTGCGAACCTTTGCTGGGGGGAGAGAAGGAAGGAATTCCAAAGAACTTGCTTTGAACCAGTTGGTTCTAAAATAATCTCATACTCCGTGTAGAGAATTTTTCTGCACAAGTTTAGAGTTGCCAGTTCACGCAGCCTTCCTCTTATTCACTCTGCCACATGATTTTCTCAGGTTGAACAAATCATAATCTTCTCTGGTCATCACAGCTGACTACCTGCTTAATGTTCGTGTGTAGGTGTTTCATTTTCTTTGCTATGCAAGATTTCAGTGTGGCGTGATCTGAGATAGTTGGTTGCCCTGAGATTATTAATAAATTGGGATGGTTAATGGTGTGTGACTCAGAACATATATTTAAAAACAAGTTGGAGTAGAAATAGGTCTTTTACAAAATTAATTTTTTGTTAGGCTCCTCTCTTGAGCCCTTTTTTATTTGAAGCCAGCTTGCTTTGTAGTGTTCATATATGCCCGATTGCAATTAACATAAATTACTTCTAAATACCAGTTAGTTGCTGTGGAGAGAGGCCAGGGTTGTGGCCATTTATGGAGGGTTAAGAGGTTTGGTTATTGTCTGGGTTTTTATCTCATTGTAGATCAAATTCTGTTCCTTTGGAGGCCACAGATCTGTCAAAGATTGCCTTCTTTCATGGTGAGGAGAAGGATTAAGTCTTTGCCCTGAGTGTTGGACATTCTCTTGCCAAGGAAGCATAAATAATCATAAAATATTTGCTTATTTAAAGCAAGGTATGTTAAATACCTTGTGGTATCCCAGATTAGATCCTGGAACAGAAAAAAGACATCAGTGGAAAAATGGGTGAAACCCAAATAAAATCTGTAGTTTAGGTAATAGCATTGAGCCAATGTTAATTTCTTTTTCTTCCCTCCTTCCCTCCCTCCCTCTCTTCCTCCCTTCTCCTTTCTCTTTTCTTTCTTGTACTAGGGATGGAACCCAGAGGCATTCTACCCCTGAGCTACACCCTCAGCCCTTTTTTATTTTAGAACAGGGTCTCCTTGAGTTGCCAAGAATCTTACTAAGTTGCGGAGTTAGGCCTCGAATCTGTGATCCTCTTGTCTTGGCCTCCCCAGTAATGGGATTACAGATGTGCGCCACCGCACTCAGCTCTATATTATTTTCTTAGTCTGATCAATATACTACAGTTATGTAAGATATGAAGATTAGGGGAAGCTGAGGGGAAGGAAGGGGGACTGGCTGAGCTACCTTCGCATTTCTTTTGTCATCCCTAAGTTATTTCAAAAAGAAAAAAAAAAAAAAAAAAACGCCCTTTTAAATAAAAGATAGATTTGGGAGTATTCCTCTTGGCTCATGTGAAACTATATTTGGTTTCTGAGCATTCAGAATGATCTGCCTGGGCTGGGAATGTAGCTCTGTGGTAGAGTGCTTTAGCATGTGTGAGGCCCCGGGTTCAGTTCCTGTTACAGCAGTAGTAACAACAACAAAATTATCTCTTGTGGAGAGGGTGGGTGATTCTGGTGCTGTTTTGGAGACCCAGGAAAGTAAGGCCTGAGGGGATCCATGAGGCCCACCCGTGGCCCCAATGCAGACCCCTTCCTGCCTTGCACACTTAACTGGTAGCAGCTGATCTCTTCCTAATTCCACTGCACTTATTGCCTGAGATGAACAGTGAGCATCTTATGATAGACTCTCATTCTCCTTTAAGAACCAGGTAATTCAATTTTTGAGGGGGGGTACTAGGGATTGAACCCGTGAGTGCTCTACTACTGAGCTTTATCCCCAGCCCCCAACCCTTTTTGTTTTCATTTTGAGACAGGATCTGGCTAAGTTGTGCAGACTGGCCTTGAACTTGTGATCCTCTTGTCTCAGCCTCCCCAGTAGCTGGGATTGTAGGAGTGCCCTTCCACATCACTCCAGATAATTTTATTTTTTTAATGCTATAGTGTTCACTCTCATTCCATGTGTGTGAAGTTTTACTTTGGCAGTCAGATTGGAAGCTTCCCAAGAGTTGAATTTTGTCCTGCTCTTTTATTAAAAAAAATTTTCCCACTCTATAAATAATACATGTTCATAATTTAAAAATTAAACATTAGAGAATTTGTAGCATTATAAGTAAAGGTTCCCCTAGGGCTACCACCTCCCTCCTACTACCACTGTTGATGAATTAGAATATATTAATTACTCTCTGTTTTTCCTGTGTATACCACAAGTATATATTATGATTTACAAATATGAGATCCTGTTATACATATGCTTTTGTACGTGTGTGTATGGTGCTGGAGATTGAACCCAGGGGTATTCTACCTCTGAGCTACACTCCACCTGTATTTTTCATTTGAAAACAAGGTCTTGCTAAGTTGCTGAGGCTGATCTTGAACCTGCAGTCTTGTCTCAGCCCC
>PVLC010012961.1:25125-43038 GCA_004027655.1 Graphiurus murinus | reverse complement strand
GCATTCTACCTCCGAGCTACACCCCCAGCCTTATTTTTTATTCTTTATTTTGAAACCGAGTCTCACTAAGTTGCGGAGTGCCTCACTAGGTAGCTGAGGCTGGCCACGAACCCGGATCCTCCGGTCTCAGCCTCCCGAATGCTGGGATTACAAGCGTGCGCCACCACGCCCGGCTCGATTATAGGCTTTTGATACCACACCTGGCTTTACTTTTCTCATTCTTGATAAATGCTTACTTTCTCCCAGTATTTTTTTTTTTTTTTTTTGCAGTACTGGGTATGGGGCATTTTACCTTGGAGCTACATCCCCTGCCCTATTTTATTTTTAAACAGAATCTCACTAAGTTGTGGAGGGTCTCACTAAGTAGCTGAGGCTGGCAGTGAACCTGTGATCCTCCTTTCTCAGCCTCCCAAGTACTGGTATTACAAGTGTGTGCCACCATGCCCAGCTTACATGCTTGCTTTTTTGTGTGTGTGGTACTAGGGATAGAACCCAGTGGCCTTCTACCTCCAGGCTACACCCCTAGACTTATTTTATATTTTATTTGGAAACAGGGTCCTATTGAGTTGCTGAGGTTGGCTTTGAATCTGCAATAGTCCTGTCTCAACCTCCCAAGTACTGGGATTACAAGTGTGCGCCACCACACCTAGCTAAATGCTAACTTTCTAAATTAATTTTACTTGTTACTTTATATTCTTCTTAAAAAGGTTCTCCCACCCCACCAATCATATATACCCTTGGCATCAGCCCTGCTCCAGACAAAATTTGATTGATGCATTCAAACACTTATTGGCCACTTATTCTGAATTAAGCAAGACCAAGTGCTTAAGGATATAGGAGTTCTTCTTTTTTTTTTTTTTTTTTTTTTTGCGGTACTGGGGATTGAACTCAGGGGCATTCTACCTCCAAGCTACACCCTCAGCCCTATTTTTTATTCTTTATTTTGAAACCGAGTCTCACTAAGTTGCTGAGTGCCTCACTAGGTAGCTGAGGCTGGCCTCGAACCCGGATCCTCTGGTCTCAGCCTCCCAAATGCTGGGATTACAAGCGTGATATAGGAGTTCTTAAGAGAAAAATCCCTCCTGATACAATGGCCCAGGAAAAAGAAGGTAGTATATTAAGTATTGGTAAGTAATCTGGATTAAGTGAGGATAGCAGAGAGGAATTTGGCAGGGGGAGGCCTCACCCTGTAGTCAAGGCATCAAGAAGGTCCTGGTGCACATGACAGAGGCTACCACATCCTGAGGGACCACTGCTGCTAGGAGGCCCATGCCAAGCCCTTCGCTTAGTTTTATTTACTGCTCAGAGCAACCTTGTACAGTAGGCACCATCCCCTGCTATGACTCAAGAAACTTGGGCTCACAAAGGTGAATGACTTGGTGATGAGTCTGCTCTGCAAAGAGCTCAAATCCTACCCTGATTCCATGAGGTGCACGGGCTAAGAGACATGAGTTTAAACCAGAAAGGGAGACAAATGGGTAAGTGACCAGTACTACCTGCTCACTGCAGTCACGTATAGGCAAAAGAGGAAGGGACCATGCTACTCTGACCTGCAGCGGCTTCCTGTGCCATGGTGGGCTTGGGCCTCACAGGGGGCAGGAGACCAGGTGGCCAAAGAGCAGTGTGTGCCCAGGCAGGGAAAGGCTGAGTATGGTATGACTGAGACACCTGAGAAGGGAAGGAGACGTAGCCTGGGCTGTGAGGACCCCAGTGGCCCAAATGGACAGAACTCCACACTGAAGCAGATTTTGCAGCTGGCATGTGACATGACCAAACTTCTATTCTGGGAAGGAGCAGGGAACCTGGGCTGGGGGGGGGGAGGGGAGACATGGGATGAAACAAGACTCAGCATTGCATCCTACAGCACTGTGCTGTTTTGCTTTGGATTTTAAAGTGGCAATAAACTCAAACACCAGTTAAGGGAGAAAACAATCCTGACTCTAAAATCAAACCATGTACAGCACTCTAGCTTCCCTCTGTCCTCACTTCTTTTTTTTTTTGGTACTAGGGATTGAACTCAGGGGCATTCTACCTCCAAGTTACACCCCAGCCCTATTTTTTATTCCTTTTTTTTTTTTTTTTTGCGGTACTGGGGATTGAACTCAGGGGCATTCTACCTCCGAGCTACAACCCTAGCCCTATTTTTTATTCTTTATTTTGAAACCGAGTTTCACTAAGTTGTGGAGTGCCTCACTAGGTAGCTGAGGCTGGCCGTGAACCCGGATCCTCCGGACTCAGCCTCCCGAATGCTGGGATTACAAGCGTGCGCCACCACGCCCGGCTTATTCCTTATTTTGAAACAGGGTCTCACTAAGTTGCAGAGGGCCTCATTAAGTAGTTGAGGCTGGCCACGAACCTGCAATCCTCCCATCTCTGCCTCCCAAGTACTGGGATTACATGCGTGTGCTACCACGCCCAGCTCTCACATATTTTTAGAACACTATAATTGCTATGTATACACCATTTTATTTTTTGTTAAAGCATATTTCTGTGGACTAAAATGGTTCAAATTTTGCTTGGAGGGAAGGACAGGAACAGGCTTGCCAAAGTAGGTTTACTGGCCGAGGAGCACTCTATCTTACTGACACAAGAGGATTTGCTAGTCAGATTGTTTTCAAAAGTGGGATTCCAAAATAAGAAATTTTATGGTATTGGTGATTGAACCCAGAGACATTCTATCTCTGAGCTATATTCTCAGTCCCCCCACTGCTTTTTTATTTTGAAACAGTCTTGCTAGGTTCCTGAAAGTCTCCCTAAGTTGCTGAGGCTGGTCTTGAACCTATGATTCTCCTGTCTCAGCCTCTGAAATACTGAGATTACAGGTGTGTGCCACCGTGTCCAGCTCAAAATCAAATCTTTATTACATACTGCTAGTCGCTAGCCCAAAATATCAGACCAGAATCTCCAACCAACATAAACGCTCCCCAGAAAACTGTATTATTTTCTGTGGGACACTCAACTTTTCAACTTCCACTGGCAAGGTAAAACTAAACCCAGCATTGACAAATGATTTTACACATCCTGATCTCAGAGAACAGGACCAGAGATGCCCAAATTTACAACAGGGCTCTCCCTGTCACCAAGCACTATGATGTACAAAGCTCATGGTGACTGAGTAAAAGGCGAAGGTGGCAAGATGATAGGAAATTGGGTGAAGGGAAAACGAACAGAATTGAAAGGAAAAGCCACCTGATGTGACTAGAAGCAGGCCTGTTTGGAAAAAAAGGAGGAAATCTAATTCCTTTGGGTCAAGTGGATTTTAATGGGCTTGTATGGATTACCCATACATTAATCTTTGCTTTGGCAATCCAGTTCATTTTCTTCCCTCCAAGCAGAATAACTCTAATTACTGCCTAATTCTCTTTCAACTGTTTTTTTTTTTTTTTTTTTTTTTTTTTTTTTTTTTTTTTTTTTTTTTTTTTTTTTTTTTTTTTTTTTTTTGCAAATAGCCAGGGTTGGCTAGTTCTACTGCCTACTCATTTTATTTTTCTACTTGATAATAATAATTGCTAATGTTTATTAAGCATTTAGTGTATGACAGGCATCCCAAGCCAGGGATAAATGAATATACTTCATATCAACTTCCTTTTGGGGAAAGGAATTGGTAGGAAGGAACCCAGAAGTCTAAAAACTGACAGGTCTGCATGTAAATGAGCAAGATGTTTTCTGCAGTTCAGGAAGCGTACTGTCAGCATCCAGTTCAGGAGCAGCAGCCAAGCAATGACCGTGGGCAGCAAAGTACAGGCACAGGAGAAGCAGGGATGAGGCCTGGCTGTGCAAACACCCCAACGTGTCATCATAAACCTGCCAGTCCACTTCTCTGAGCTTCCCTTTCCTGTGCTTTACAATGGGGCTGTGAAACCTGGGCATGTCTCCTTTGCATATTTTAGAAGAACTGACTAACTGGTATGAAGTGCTTCACAAATATCTTTTGGTGTACAGGAATTTACAAAAACTTAATTTGGCCCACAAGTAAAGGTTACTTCTTCTGTGCCTTCCGTCCTCCCTCATTTCTATGGCACTGAGAAAATCAGTGTGACCTGTGATAACGTAGACCACCTGTAACCCAGGGCCACCTGAAGGCTATCAAACATCTCCACAATGGCCCAGTCAAAAACGCCTTATGGAAACAAAGCCAACCTAGAAAGAAAATACCCGTTAAAGATTGAGGCCCGGATTTTAAGTCTTTCCATTCTATCTCAACCCTATGTATCGACATTTCTTTCATTGACACCTTGTTCCGGTTTTCACAGCCATTCCGGGCACAAGAATGATCCTTAGACGCTGCTGCTACCCCCGTACATGGAAACGCTGTTTATAATCCAGACTACGTGAAACACTGGGCTGTATCCTGGTCCACAATTTGCATGGTTTTCCCCTCCAGGCGTCCCCCTGGCTTAGTACTTCCAGACGTCGGCGGAGCAAACGACTTAACACCTAACACTAGAGTCCCACCTTTAGGGCACAACTGAAGGGAGGGCTGACAGGCGCAGAAGGTTCCACCTGTAGCTGCTGACGGTGCTGCCCGGTGCTCCAGGCCCACTGCGCGCCGGTCTCCGCGGGACCCGGCCTAGACGCCGCGGCGGGCAGGCCCCCGCAGACCCGCGTCCTCCGACGGGACCCGCCAAGGAGCCGCGGCGCCTCGCGAAGGCCGCAGAGCCCGGCGTGGACTTCTCTGGCGGATCCCCGGGCTCGGGCCGCGCCCGGGCCTCAGCCTTCGCCGCCCGTGCGCCCAGCGAGGCCCAAGCCGGCCTCGTGGTCCAGGGCGCCGCCCTCCCGCCCGCCAGCCCGCCGCGTCCTCACCCGGCCAGCCGGCCCACGCCGCCACCAGCAGCAGCCTCACGATCCCGCGCCGGCGCCGCCCGTTCCCAACTGCCTGCCCAGCGCTCGCCCCCGCGCTGCGCGCCGCCGCGGCCCCGCCCCCACCGCGGACGCGCCTCCGATTGGCCTGAGGGGCGCTAGGGCGGGGCCTCCCCGGCCTGCGTTAGCCAACAAGGCGCCGAGTCCTGATTGGTTAGCAGACGGAGAGGGGCGGGGCGAGAAGGGACGCGGATGTCAAATGCAAATCTGTGCAGAGTCTAAGCTCGCACGGGCCTCGGCTCGCTGGGCGGAGACTTCGGCTCGCCGGGCGGGGCTAAGGTTCGCTGGGCGAGGCTTCTCCTCGTTGGGAGAACTCGGCTTGCTGGGCAGACTCGGTTCGCTTGCGCGCTCGGCTCACTGGGCTGGACTGATCTGCCGGTCTCAGTTCGCCGAGCTCTTCTCGCTTCTGCACCTTTACTCCCATTCTGGCCGCCAACCTTGCTCCCTACCCAGTGCACCTCGTCTGGGGCTATTGAGCCCAAGGGTACTGGGAGCCATGGGAAGTTTGCATGGAGGCCTGCAATGCTCCCCCGCGCCTTCTCGGTATCACCACCTGGGAATGTAAACGTGAGACCAGGCCCTGGGCTTTCTATGCCTGACTCAAGCATTCCGAACCTCCTTCGAGTTCACTGAACTTTTTTTTTTGCACTGGAGATTGAATCCAGGGGTATTCTACCTCTGAGCTACACCACCAGTCCTATTTTATTTTTATTTTGAAACAAGGTCTTGCTAGGTTAATGAGTCTCATTACTTGCTGAGACTGTCCTTGAACCTGCGATCCTCCTGTCTCAGCCTCCTGAGTATGGGTTTACAAGCGTTCACGACCGTACCGGGCTCTCCTCATCTTTCAAGACCTCGCCCGACAAGCCATCATACCCGCGAGGCTGTCTAGGGTCTAAATCCATGAATGTCCTCAACGGAATCTTCCTACAATGCTCAGGCTCGTTTCTCTTATGACAAGGGAGAAACTTTGGCTTAAAAGGTATGTTTCTCTTGAGGCAGCCTCAGGGCCCAAAGTCCCGGTGGGCACTGGGAAACCCAGCTGGGCCCTGCAGAGTGGGTCTGAGTGGTACCCAAGGACAATACTGCAGGCCTGTTACTGTCCTTTACTCGACAGGGCCCACTGCAGGCATGCTGTGCAGATGGTGACCTTTGAAGAGGTTTGCTGGTGACCCCAGGGAAGGAGCCCTACAAGACAGCGCAGGAATGGATGAAGCAAGCAAAGAACTGGATGGTTGGAGCTCGGATGCTCTGTCCAATGGGCTGCACAAGGGCCTGAGGCCTGGGGTGGAGGGTTTAGTCACCAAGACCAGGATAAAGTTCCAGTTTCTTAGAAGTTCCCTTCAATGAAATTGTAGAATTCTCCAACCTATTTCTTCTTACAAACATGGACAATAATGAATTTCTTCTTGGATACATTTCAATCACTAGTTTATATTTTAGTAGTTGTTGCTTTTTTTTTTTTTTTCTGGTACTGGGGATTGAAGCCAGGGACATTCTACCTCTGAGCTACACCCCCAGCCCTATTTTTTATTCTTTATTTTGAAACAGTGTCTCACTAAGATGCTGAGGGCCTAGGTAGCTGAGGCTGGCTGCAGCCTCACCAAGTTACCAAGTACTGGAATTACAAGCGTGTGCCACCACACCTGGCTTAGCCCTTTTTACTTTCAAACAGGGACTCACTAAGTCACTGGGGTATTGCAAAATGGACACAGCTGGTGTCAAACGTGTGATCCTCCTGTCTTAGACTCCCAACTACTGGAATTACAGGCCCCTGCCACCACGCCTGATTTGTTGCTACATTTTCTTTTTATTTTTTTGCAGTACTGGTTATTGAACACAGGGGCGTTCTACCTTCGAGCTATACCCCCAGCCCTCTTTTTTATTCTTTATTTTGAAACCGGGTCTCACTAAGTTGCGGAGTGCCTTACTAGGTAGCTGAGGCTGGCCTCAAACCCGGATCCTGTCTCAGCCTCCCAAATGCTGGGATTACAAGCTTGCGCCACCACGCCCGGCTGCTACATTTTCTAATTGGTGGAGAGATACAAATGACCTCCCATCAGTACTGACTTGCACTATTCTTTCCATACAGATAAGTTGGTCACCTGAAAATAATTCTTTTTTTTTTTTTTTTTTTTTTTTTGCGGTACTGGGGATTGAACTCAGGGGCATTCTACCTCCGAGCTATACCCCCAGCCCTATATTTTTTATTCTTTTATTTTTGAAACCGAGTCTCACTAAGTTGCGGAGTGCCTCACTAGGTAGCTGAGGCTGGCCGCGAACCCGGATCCTCCGACCTGAAAATAATTCTTGTTCAGTCTTTCCCCTTTCTTTTGGGCTGGGATCTCTAATGTGAAGTTATATAGTACTGATGCTACTGGTATAAATCATTCTTCTTGATTTAAACACAAAATCTTTGGGGGCTTTGAATATTTGCCACAAGACCTCCCACCTTTCCCTTGTAAAGGATCAATAAATATTACTCATTTAATATCTAAACAATAGTGCTTTATTCAAAAAAAGGTTAGTTTAAATGGATACAAAATTATGGTGTATTAAGTGTTTTCAAAATACATATTTTTAAAGATAAAAGTTTATCTCTTAGTAAAAGCAATTATCTATTAGCAAAAGTGTATGTTTAGATCTGGAAAGCAAAAAAAAAAAAAAAAAAAAAAAAAAAAAAAAAAAAAAAAAAAAAAAAGAAATTCAGAAGTGTGACTGTGTAGGCCTCCCAGCCCACACCCCAGTAATCGGTGGCACCTGGCACAAAGCAGCACTTTGACTCAAACCTACACAGGGGATTACACTGAGTGCTTGAAAATGGTTCTTCAAGCAAAGTTAAGAAATGTCAAAACAACCCAAATCACAAACACTTCTTCTGGTAGAAGCTTCACACAATGAGCCAAAACATAGCTTGTGACCATTCACAAGGATACAAAGGTGAAGCGGCAAGCAGGTAGGAACATCAGGTTTTGTTCTGTGCGAGGCCTTCATTAACCAATGCTGTCTGACCATCTTTTTCCCTCCCTGCCCCCCAAACCCCCCAAACAAACCCAATATCTCTGTTTCATCTCGAATCAAGTATTTTCTTCAGCTCTACTTCTCATATTGCAGTAAAATGAAAATACTAAACCAGCACTGGTTCCTTCTATAAGCGTTTTCTCTTCCCCGTTTTTTTGTATGGACAAGTTTTCCAATGTTAGGAGAAATGAAGAGTTTCTCCAGGGGCACTGGGGAAGGCCAAGGCCACAGAAAACCGCAGAGGAACAGGTGTGGCTTTGACTGCACACCTGTCCACCAGCCTACAGTAAGACTTGAAATGTCTTTCATTCTAATAGGACACATGAAGAAAGAAATCTGCATCGCACAGAGTGAAGGAAATGACAATGGCCGAGAAGAGACAGACTGCACATGGAAAATGAATTGAACGTACCACAGCTGGGGTGAAATTTTTACACCTGCAGTTACAGAATATAAAGTGCAGTATAAAATGTAAAAAAACAACTTTAAAAGTTATTTCCTAATTTAGTGGAGTAAAAGTAAAAAGTTTTACAGTCAGTGTGTACAGAATCTTATTGCAATATGAAGCTGGAGCTCATTGCTGCTTTCTCTGCCCGGAGCAGCATGACCAGCATCCCCAGAGAACACTACAAAAAGCGCTGTGGTAAGTTCTCTGCAGAGGCTTTAAAAATGGCCTAGCATCAGAATCCACAGGGTTCTTCTTTCCTTCTTTAGCCACCTGTCCACCTGTCATGAAGGCCTCTTAAAATTTACCCCCAAAGCTTGATTTTAAGGGTATTTAAATATAAAAATGTATCTCATCAGACGATTCTGCTCTGTTCTATTTGGTTAAGAGATAAGTGTGCAGGTGAATGAACAGTATCTAACTATAGCAGCAAAACTCGTTTTAGGTGTTGTGCACAAACCTAATGTCAAGGAAGGTAAAGGTAAACAAATGGGCCGGCACCAAGTCTGCAGAGCTTTCCTCACAGGTACATGTCCACCCCACAGGAGCATTCAAGAGTGCTCACCAATGACTAGTCAGGCCAGATAAATCAAAGAAATTCAATATTAACTCTATACTCTGACTTAACTCTTGGCAGTCAATTCTAACATTAGTGATTAGTTTAGGAGGAAGAAAATGAACATTAGAATGTGTCTCACAAAGTGTAAAGTGTAACATAGCAAAAAAATACAAAGGTTAAACATCATACAAAAAACCCACATCAGGAGTTATAAAAAGTTAAATTCTCAGGCACAGGTACTATAACTGTGGAAGGGCAAGGATCACACGAAACCTTGGAGCTGGAGCACTCATCTGGAATGTGGCCTTCTTTTTACTCAAGAATGTTTCCTGGAAAACAAAACAAAACAAAACAAAACATATTTAAATAAGAGTGATGCAATGTTTGCTGCTTTGTTCTTTAACAGTACTATTTCTCTGCAAAAAAAGGGGCAATTAAGCAAAAAGTTGGGTTTATATGACCAATTAACTAAACCAAAATGCCATTTATAAAGATTTTTCAAAGTAAAAACAATGTAAAACCAAAAAGTATACAGAAATAACAATTATGCATCTAAAGTAAAGCTTTCATAATTTCTTAGGTTTTTTTTGGTGTGTGTGGGGATAATGAGGACTGAACCCAGGGACATTCTACTTCTGCTCTACACCCCAAGCCCTATTTATTTTCAAACAGGGTCTCACTAAGTTGCTGAGGCTGGCCTCAAACCTTCAATCCTTCTGTCTCAGTACTCTGAAGTACTGAGATTACAGGCATGTGCCATGACACCTGGCTTTCATAATTTCATAAAAGTTTTAAAAAGAGAAACAGCAAGATCAGAGAAAATGAGCAAGAACCTATCATCCCTTCTGCTCAAATAAGTTCACTCCTAGGAGTCCCTGTATCTCGCAACTGAATAGTGCTGAGCCTGGAAACAGAACTAACTTCTGAAGTCAGGGGGCCCTGTCCCTAGCTATGTGATCAAAGGTAAAAAGTTGTTCAGACCTGGCAACAGCACTGATCTCCTTATGGGTAAAGTGTAAGATGAGCAGACACCTTCAAACCCTTCTAAGGTTCCCATCCCATGTTTGTGCAAGTAAAATGACCAATCAGAGCCAGGTATGTGTAAAATGGATGTTCCTTTTATAGTAACTTTTTTTGAGTGTATGTGGTTCTGGGGATGGAACCCAGAGGCATTCTACCTCCGAGTTACACCCCCAGCCCTATTTTTTATTCTTCATTTTGAAACAGGGTCTCACTAAGTTGCGGAGGGCCTAAGTAGCTGAGGCTGGTCACACACCTGTGATCCTCCGGTCTCAGCCTCCCAAGTACTGGGATGGCAAGCCTGGGCCACCATACCCAGCTTATAGTAACTTACCAAACTGTGTGTGTTTTGTGTCTTTCAATGTATATGTGTTCAATAAACACCTTCCCCAGAAGCTGCAGGACAGGGGCTCTGCTTTGGTGACCAATGTACACCTTCCCCAGAAGCTGCAGGACAGGGGCTCTGCTTTGGTGACCAATGTCCCAGCACGTCTCTAGGCTCTTCCTTAACCCCTGTCCATCTATCGTGGAAGCCTCTGGATTCGTCTTCTGCTCACTAACCCTGCCACGCGTGTTAGCTGAGAATCAACTCTCCTCCCTGTAGCATGATCTTTCTTCTCGTGCTTTCAGAATAAGGTCCCTGAACTACATGTAGTGGAGGCCTTCTCCCCAGTGACTGGATATCCCCCAAGACACCTGCCATCTTGGATTTTCTTCAAGACTGGCTCCCACTCTTGCATGCCACCAGTTGGCCTCCCCAGCGCTTCACATGACTGCCCTCTCCTGTGGACTTAGATGGCACACACCAAGCCAGATATCTATGGTAATTCACCAACTTCCCATGGTCAGAACAGAGTTGTCCTGAGGTGCTGGAGGTTAGCTGTCTGCAGCAAGGTGACTCTCATCTATCTTGTATAATCCCTCTTTCTGGGGATTGAACCCAGGAGCGTTCAACCTCTGAGCTATACTTCCAGCCCTTTTTATTTACTTTGAAACAGGGTCTTGCTAGGTTGATGAGTCTCGCTAAGTTGCTGAGGCTGGTTGCAAATCTGCGGTCCTCCTATCTCAGCCTCCGAAGTACTGGGATGACAAGTGTATGCCACCATGTCTGGCTTTAATAATACTTTTTTATTCTCTTCAACATGTTTTCAGCATTAACAAATTTCTAATTGTAAGACTAGTGAAAGTATTTTACATTTTCCTTTTGAGTCACGTACATAAGCTTAGAAAACATGAAAAATCATTACTCGACAGTAGATAGCAGTGGAGAAGTGGCTTCTGCTTTTGAGGAGCAATCCCTTCTCATTTAAGGCTAGTGTTGCGCAAAACACTGGTGAAACTTGAGGAGGAGGAGGCTGTCATGTTCAAGTTGAGCCCATAACGAGATCCCTTAGAAACAAATGCCTGTGTTACGGGCTCAGGGACACCGGAGTTCCATCTCTGAGTATGTGCACATCACCTCACACGTGGTGCCCGAGGGTCCCGCTGTCACCGTCGCCGCCTTGCATCTGCATCTGCATCTGCGCCTGCATCCTCGCTATCATCTCCTGCATGCGCCGGAGCTGTAAACACATTCCACATGCAGAAGAGTTACTTCGTAGTCTTTAAACATTATTTATGAATGTTCTGTGATTCCTAAAATTTTAACTTCTATGCCTTCCTAAAACGTGACATGTTAAAATACAAGAAATTCTTACAAATTAATAAATGGATTTACTGGGCATGGTGGTGCACGCTTGTAATCCCAGTACTTGGGAGGCTGAGGCAGGAGGATCCCTGTTCAAGGACAGCCTCAGCAAGTAGTGAGACTCTCATCAACCTAGTGAGACTCTGTTTCAAAACAAAAATAGAAAAGGGCTGGGGATGTAGCTCGGAGGCCTCTGGGTTCAATCTCCAGTATCACAAAAATAATAAAACAAAATAAAATGACCAAAAATGCAACAGAAAAATCATGTAAATGATGAAGCGTGCAGTTTAAATAAGACACAGAAATTATTAATAAAAAGAAGCAGTAATTAAAGAAAAATAAGCCGGGTGTGGTGACACACACTTGTAATCCCAGTATATGGGAGGCTGAGATAGGAGGATCACAGGTTTGCAGCTTCAGCTATTTAGTGAGGCCCTCAGCAACTTAAGCGAGACCTGTTTCAAAATAAAGAATAAAAAATAGGACTAGGGGTGGAGCTCGGAGGTAGAATGCCCCGAGTTCAATCCTCAGTACTGCCAAAAATAAAAAAAAATAAAAAATAAATAAAAAAAATAAAAATAAAAAATAAAAAAAAAAAAGAGAGAGAGACAGAGATAGATATTTTAACCTAAAGGCAGGAAGGAGATTGCTGTTACTCAGTGGGGAATATAAAGTGAAGGGGATGGCAAATTAAAAAAAATATATAACCTCTTTTATTATCCCTGAAAGGACTTCAAAAGAATCAGTATCTACTTTGGGAGGATAGGAAGGGATACATCTATTCAGTTTTATCTGTATAAATGTTACATTTAAATCAGTATGTATAATCAACACACATGTTTATCCATCTTTATCTTTATCCCTGCAGGTCATATGTGTCCAGAAAGATGTTAATCTAAGTATGTGTGTGTGTGGTGCTGATACTGGGGATTGAACCCAGGGGCATTCTACCTCTCTACCCCGGAGCCCCAGCCCCTTAGGCCAGCCTGCCGTGGCCACACCCCTTCTATAAACCACTGCACGCCCTCTTGCCAACAGGTCTGGCTGCACCTTTACCAGGGCACTCTTCCACACTGACTACCTCTAGAGGGCTCTTTGGTGAGCACTCTTCTCCAGTGTTTGTGTACCAGTTAAAAAGCTTCTTCTCAGCCCACATTTTACAGATTCCTGTGTGTCCCTTCCATGTTTATTCATTTATTTATTTATTTTTGGTGGTACTGGGGATTAAAACAACTCTTTTTGTTTCTGTTCTAAAATAGGGACTCTGTAGGTTGCTTAAAGTCTCACTATGTTGCTGAAGCTGGCCTTGAACCTTCAATCCTCTGGTCTCAGCCTTCCAAGTACTGGGATTATAGGCGTGTGCCACAATGCCTGGCCCATGCTTATTCCTTAAAGCATGCTAATCACAAACAATATTTTTAGACAAACCAAACAGCTGTAGTTGTGAGAATAACTTCTTACCTCAGCCTCCTTCTCCAGCAAGATCTGATCTTTATTCATGTCCTCGTTTTCCACTTTCCTAGGAGTAGAAATTACAATATTTTAAAAAGTTATGGTGAGTTATTTATTTATTTTTTTTTTGGTTTTTTTTTTTTTGGCGGTACTGGGGATTGACCTCAGGGGCATTCTACCTCCGAGCTACACCCCCAGCCCCATTTTTTTTTATTCTTTATTTTGAAACCGAGTCTCACTAAGTTGCGGAGTGCCTCACTAGGTAGCTGAGGCTGGCCGCGAACCCGGATCCTCTGGTCTCAGCCTCCCGAATGCTGGGATTACAAGCGTGCGCCACCACGCCCGGCTAGTTATTTTTTTTATTATAGATAACCAAGAAAAATTTAAATTCTGAGAATCATCTACTTAAAATCACACACATGCATCATTTTTCTAATTAAAGATATTAAATTATTTATGATGAACAAAAAGAGAACAGCATGAAGAGGAGGAGCACCAAGGTGAAGTGGGATGTGCATGGACCTTTTTACCGAGGTGGGACCATGGCACTTCTGTCTTTCCTCACACCGTCACCTCACTGAGGAAAGCTCTTGAGGACTACAGATGAAGTGGGTACATGAAAGCAGCAGGGTCTGAGGGTATGAACAGAGTCACTCCCAAGGACGGGGATCGCTCCCCTAGGGGCGCTGACAGCATGGTGCTTCATGGATGACAGGGATTCCAGCAGGAGAGCAGAGTCCCAGTGGGTTGCTTCTTCCTGCCTCTAAACCCTTTCTCAGTGTCTAGTTCCCAAATTAGCAACAACACAGTCAAGTATACACTTCAGTGAGCACCTCACGCATATCCATAAATTCATCAAGTTATTAAACTGTAAATTACTTGTTTGTATAACTGGGGGTGGAACCCAGTGCCTTGTGTGTGCTAGGCAAGTATTCTAACACTGAGCTACACCCTGCCAGTGCTTTTTATTTTGAGACAGGTTTCACTCAATTCCCAGGCTGGAATTACAGGCATATACCACATAGCCTGATGAAATGTGAACTCTGTGTGTGTGTGTGTGTGTGTGTGTGTGTGTGTGTTTTACCATGGATAGAACTCAAGGACAATACCACTGACCTACACCCTTGTTCATTTTGAGACAGGAGATAAGTTGTCCGGGCTGGCCTCAAATTCTCAAATTTATGATAGTCCTGCCTTAGTTTCTGCAGTAGTTGGGATTACAGGGTTGTGTCCAGCTCTTCCTTTTTTTTTTTTTTTTTTTTTTTTAAGGCTAGAAAAGCACAATTTGACTAAACTAACAGCAACTCTCATTGTAGTCAAGAAGACTGGACAGAGGAGAACACAACTTGAAGGTACACAGTACAGTGGAGGAGGAAGAGTGGGACAACCTGCCGCCTCTCTTGAGTCTCTCAGAACGGAAGTTTTCATAATGAAGGTCCTGGGTCACTTCCTGGAGATCCTGCATGTGGGTGCTGAAAGAGAAAAAGAACCCCAAGGGCTGCATGCACACACCAGCCTCATAGGAGAAAGTAACTGCTCATGTACACAGAAGAAACACCAAACAAACCCTACAGCCATGAGGTAAACTGTACACAGTATTGCTGAAATTTCCTAGCAAAGGAGTAAGTAGGCCTGCCAAGACATCCAGTGAGGCGAAGCTCTCCTTGACAGTATAGTAAAACTCAGCAGGTCGGCACTGCCAATCCCTCCTGGAGGTCATGGCCACTGGAAGGAGGCAGGAACACAAAGAGATTCCAGAAGAGTTTTAGGTAAGCAATGTCTGAAATAGAAAGTACTTTCCTAAAAGATCTTAGAGAAAATATACAACTCAAATATTTACTGCTTCTTAAACTTAAAATTTACATAGTTGCTCTTATATCAGAAAGATTTAATTAGCTTAAGCTGTAGATAAGACCACAAAGAATGGTATTTAAATTCAGTATTCCATTGAATACTGAATTCCATTGATTCAATGGAATACTGAATTTAAAGCTTCTAAACATGGCTGGGTTTTTCTTTGTCCATCTTTTCCTCCCTCTTTCTTTCTTAGTGGTATTAGGGATGGAACCAAGTGTGTATTCCACCACTGAGCTCTATATATCCCTAAGAATATATACTTTCAGGTATTCCTGTTTTTGTGTGTGTGGTACTGGGGATTGAATCCAGGGGCATTCTCCCTTCGAGCTAGCCCTATTTTTTATTCTTTATCTTGAATCAGGGTCTCACTAAGTTGCAGAGAGCCTCACTAAGTAGCTGAGGCTGGCGAGAACCAGGATCCTCCTGAGTAATGGGATGACAAGTGTATGCCACCATACCCAGGGTTTTTCAGGTATTCTCTCTCTTTTTTTGCGGTATTGGGGATTGAACTCAGGGGCATTCTACCTCCCAGCTATACCCCCAACCCTATTTTTAATTCTTTATTTTGAAACTGGGTCTCACTAAGTTGCGGAGTGCCTCACTAGGTAGCTGAGGCTGGCGGCGAACCCGGATCCTCCGGTCTCGGCCTCCCAAATGCTGGGATTACAAGTGTGTGCCACCACGCCCGGCTCTCAGGTACTCTTCTGAGATAAGGTCTCACTAAGTTGTCAAGACTGCCTCAGCCTCCCTAATTGCTGGGATTATAGGCCTGTACCGCCATGTCTAGCTTGCCCAGCTTTTTCAAGTACTGAACCACTCAAGGAGGAGCAAACATTACAATACATTCCTGTTTACTCAAGATCCCAGGAACCAGGCTGAGTGCTAGCAAAGAGGTGGCTTGCTCTCCCTCAGTCTGAGAAACACACAGTGGGCACTAGAGCAGGAGTCCCTGCACTGTGTTCTGGTCCACATGATCCCCCTCCTGCATTGGGGCTGGGACAGCCAAGGGTTCAGCGGATGCACTGTAACATCTCACAAAACCATTGTTTAAGGTAGCTTGAATGGTAACATCTTCCTGCTAAACTGTGACACGGGTGGCATAGAGAGCAATTCCCAGCCGATCAAAAGCTCCTTGAACTCTTCTAATTAAAGAGGTATATTAGGCCAGGCATGGTGGTGCACACTTGTAATTCCAGTACTTGGAAGGCTGACATAGGAGGAATGCAGGTTCAAAGCCAGCCTAAGCAACTTAGTGAGGCTTTTAGCAACCTAGTAAGACACTGCTTCCAAATAAAAAATAAAGTAGGGATGGGGGTGTATCTTGGAGGTAGAATGTCTTTGGGTTCAATCCCCACCACACACACACACACACACACACACACACACACACACACACACACACAGTCTCACTAAGCTGCGGAGGGCCTCACTAAGTAGCCGAGACTGGCTGTGCATCTGGGATTCTCCTGTCTCAGCCTCCCAAGAACTGGGATTACAAGTGTGTGCCACCACACCCGACTCCTTTTGCTTCTTTATTCAAGAGTAACAACAATATATGTATGCTACCCTATGTGAAATTCATTTTAAGGGAAAAGTATATATTCTTATAGTCAAGCCTGCTATTCTTGCTAGGATAATGGTACCAAGGGAAAGCCCATAGGACTAGGCGGCTATCTGCTGAGCAGCATTTCAGAGGACTGCTTTGTGACTGTACATGAAGCTGCTGCCTTAGATGTCTAAGGCTGCATGTTCACCCACATTTGAAAGCACAACTCTCCATGCCAAGCCCTGCCAGAGGGAACACACTCAATGTCTTACATGAGCATTGTTCTCAGCTTCAAAAAATCATTGTGCTCTGGGTTCTCCACTTCCACAACACCCCATGGGTAGAGGCGACCTCTGACTTTCTTGCCTTTGGCTTCTATCAGTTGGTTGGATCCAACCACAGAGAATGGAATACTGGCCTGGAAAGAGACACAGGACAGAGAGGTTCCACACAGGTAACCACAATATTCACTGTGTATTCAAGAACATCAGCACATGTTGAGCCCTTCTCTGTTGACTATAAAGTTTAACCGACATCTGAGGGCACATACATTTTACTTGGTGAAGTGTCAGATATTTTCACATGAAACAAACAGAAAACAAATTAACTCTGTGAGAACATTTCTATGCCCCAAGTGAAAGCTATGTCTAAATATATTTAAAACAAAAATACTATTCTAATTGGACCCACCCAGATTCTCAGAGTTGGAGCCTGCTAGGAAGTAGCCCTTTGCCAAAACTTTTCTAACACACACAGAGACAACAGGACACAGAAGTTGTTCACATTGTGCACCTGCAGCCAGTTCTTACCTTGAGGAGTCTGGTCTGCTCTTTAAAATCTTCATCTTCATCTGACTCTGCATCAGGTAAGTGATAGATTTTGATATTATGCTCTTCAATTTCATCCAGAATCTGAAAGGATGACAAAACCAGGGTAATTTTAGCAAATTGCATAATATTTTAGCCAAGTCTAACTCATCATATTAGATATATATCAGAATTATCCAAGTGTCAGCCTAGTGTGATGGCACACACCTTGAATTCCCAGAACTTGAAAGGCTGAGAAAGGAAGATTGCAGGTTTGAGACCAGCCTCAGCAACTTAGCAAGACTCTCAGTAACTTAGTGAGAGCCTGTTTCAAAATACATAAAAAGGGCTGGGGGGAGCTGGGTGTGGGGGCACACGCTTGTAATCCCAGTACTCGGGAGGCTGAGACAGGAAGGTCAGGTTTGAAGCCACCCTATTTCTAAATTAAAAAAAACAAAATTGAGCCGGGCGTGGTGGCGCACGCTTGTAATCCCAGCATTCGGGAGGCTGAGACCGGAGGATCCGGGTTCGCGGCCAGCCTCAGCTACTTAGTGAGGCACTCCGCAACTTAGTGAGACTCGGTTTCAAAATAAAGAATAAAAAAAAATAGGGCTGGGGGTGTAGCTCGGAGGTAGAATGCCCCTGAGTTCAATCCCCAGT